>UCOL01003285.1:0-19865 GCA_900474335.1 Ormyrus nitidulus | reverse complement strand
CTACAAGATTACTATTATAAATATGAATGAATGCTAATATAAATATTAGCAAATAATAATCATTGAACTTTTGTATTTTACACGACGTTTTTTGAGTAACCTAAATAATAAATTTTGATTAAATTTTCCCTGAAATATTGTTCGTTTAAAAACTGTAGCACACATTTTCATATAAAATTGTTGTCATTTAGTTGTTTAACTGACTTTTTGAACTGATACGTATTATGATTACTAAATGACAACAATTTTATATGAAAATGTGTGCTACAGTTTTTAAACGAACAATATTTCAAGGAAAATTTAATCAAAATTTATTATTTAGGTTATTCAAAAAACGTCGTGTAAAATACAAAAGTTCAATGATTATTATTTGCTAATATTTATATTAGCACTTTTTTGTATCAGCAATTGTATTACAACTTTTTTTTATCCGTGAAAATTGCATAAATTCTAACTAAATTCAATCTTATAAAGTAACAACATTGGTCTGTCCGCTGTACTTAAAACTGGCTCCTAATCAAGTTCATCAAAGTGCGTAGATGTACGAAGAAAAGAATAGGTTCAGGGTGAAAGGAGGTAGTTCAGAAACTGCAGTGGAATCTTGAATTGACAATTATTTTATAATTCAAAAATAGCAGTTGATCTATGAATATTTTTTAGCGAATAATATTTCACCTATTTTTAAAAAATTCTTTTAAACCTACATTTGTTGGAAATTTCAATATCGATGAGTGTGAATCATTCTTCTAAGAAACCATTTTGATCGCGCGCTGATTTAATCGACAGTTTTAACTAGCCAAGTCTTCGTAACGAGTTTTTAAGAAGATAAATAACTTAATCATCAAGAGATACGAGTTATTTTTGTTTATTTACAAAAATGTCTATGCACATGGCTTGAGTATCAGTAGTGCTGGAAATGTCGACTTATGACAGTTAGTTTATAAAGAATTACTATAACTTTGGCGAAAATGTAAGTAAGATAGAAAATATTAATTTATTACCTTTGTAAATTCATAAGAATTCATATTCATTCATCTTAATATTTTACAGTGCCGTATAATTTTTGAATCACCATGTGGTCTCTTATCAAAACGTGTCTCATTTGCCACGTGGCTTGTCTCTTTATAAATATCAATGCTCGAGAGATAAACACCGTTCGAAGAATATTCAATTTTACTCCCGGCCAACTTATCAAGTACGCTAACAAAATCGCCAGAGAAGACAACAGCTTCCTTTATGCGGGCTGCAAAAGAGATGCATTAGACCCCGAAATAAACTGTTACGTCAACCTTGAAACTTATACAAGTAATTATTCATGCAAATTTCACGTGACTCGAACTTCCGGTCTGTTGGTTCAAGATCCTTATTTACAGCTGAATATCCAACATTTTGGCGAGGTAAAGGCAATATTGTACTGGAGGCAGCAGCTTAGATCGCGTGTTTCAAATGATCCAAACGAAAAAATATTTATATCTATCTTAAATATGGTAAGCTGCGAATATAAGACATTTAGTCACGTTTACGCCATTGAACCAATGGATGAAGGTGTGTGTGGAAGTCCGATAGTATTCCGACACTCTTTCGATGTCATCTTTTCGAATAAAACTGTGTGTCACAGTAACAGGACTTGTAGAATAAGTTACGACGAAGAAGGAAATAAAGTAGGAGATCCTGCACCTTTTCTTACAAAAACGACGGAAATTTTCGCGCAGCCTTTCTCCCCTTCACCTTTGAAGATTTTCATGGTTGTGGGACAGAACACGACAAGTCGTAAGCAAAGTCTAGATTTGATATACCCGACGGGAGCTCCAAGAAACTTGGCCACGTACAACTTTGAAAGTCTGTGGGAAAGTTCGATGTCTCATGGAATTTTCGGATTCTGCATTACTCAGAATGGTGAAGTTGATTCCCTGGAATGCTCGCAATTTGACAGAAATGGAAACCAGTTGATGAACATTTCTATTCCACATACTAAGCAAACAAAAATCGCTCTGCACAATTTAGCCAAGGATGGAATGCTTCTGGTTAATGGTTCAATGGTAAATGATACCTGGAGTGAATTTCAGGTGGAAAGACTTTATCCTGACAGTAAGAGGGATTTGAAAATGACCCTTGATGGTCTTCAGATGAAGTGTGAAGATGTGAAATCTCTGAAAGTTGACATTTATGAAATGAGTAGTGATAAAATATGTTTCTATTTCGCTTGTGACTATCCTGCTGTGGATAGAAGAGTTGGGTACGTCAGAAAATGCACATCGAAAGCAGAAGTCGTACTTTAAGATTATGATTTACATATGAATGTCAAATTTAATCATGTTTTTCTGCTTTGAAGGTACTGTTACTATTTTATATTAATTATGAATTTACTAAATTATAATGTAATTTTATAAAATTACCAACGTATTATAAGTTTAAAAACTGACTTATATTTACTGCGAATTACTTTTAGGTTTGAATCGAACAGAGTTTTTGATTCCAACTAAAATTAATTTATGAAATATTTAAATAGATCTTATAAAATATGAGTACAAAAATTATACACAAATTAAAAAAAGTATTAAATTAAATTAATGAAACATGTATATAAAAATGTTATTATTTCGTTGTAATTATATAATAATATCACAATAGTAGTTTCTTCGATTTCTTTTTCGAAAGTGTAATATTTTTAATATGTTCAATGAACGATACAATTTAACTTAAAGAATTTTTTTTTAATTCTAATACTTATAACGGAGTGTGAATCATTTCCTTAAGCAATGGTTTTATTTATCTTTAATCATATTTTAATTATTTTTTATACAACACATAATATATAAATGTCGCTGTAAATTTATCATCGTAAATATATATCTGTTATTTTATCAAAAATTTTTTTGCTTTGAAATAATTTTGATTGACATATGTTGATAAATATAAAGAGTGGCGAATATTTTGGGAATTGTATGATTAATCGGGAATTTTCGCCAATGAAGTTATAGTAGGGAATATATTGGAATAAAAAAAATGCACTTAATCATTAAAAGATATTAGTTATCACTCTTTTTTTGCTTATTATTCATTTCACTAGACGTTTATTAATAAAAATGCTCAGTCCGATACCAGAGTGAACGTCAGTAGCGCTGCAGACGCCGTGCAGTTACTTTATAAACAATCAATAATATTTTGGAAATCTGTAAGTAAAACAGTATAATAATTTAGTTACTCATTTATCAATGTATCCATTCATTAAGTCGTTTAACATTTTGCAGAGTCAATATTCTGTAAGCCATAATGTGGTTTTTTATAAAAACTTGTGTCATTTTTCACTTGGCTTGCTGTTTCATAAGTACCGATGGTCGAGAGATAACAACTGTTCAGAGGATACTCAATTTTAGGCGGGACCAAATAATCCATTTCCCTGATAAGATTGCCAGAAACGACAACAGCTTTCTTTATGCAATTTGCAAGAGAGGTGACGTGAAGAACGAAATAAACTGCAACGTCACCCTCGAAACTCCAGTTTCGGCGCACGATTCAAGCAATTATACTTGCGAGTTTCAGGTGAAGGGAAAAAAGTCAGCATTTGTGGACCCTAATTTAATACTGAATGTTGAACACTTCGATGAGGATAAGGCAATTTTATATTGGATGCGAACAGTCTCGGATCATCATTGGAATGCAAGTGTTAAAACGTTCCAAAAACTGGCCATCCTGACCATGAAAACTTGCGAATATAAAATGATTAGTCATGTTTACTCCATACATGGAGAAGAAGAAGGTTTACGACTAAGTCCCATAGTCTTCCAGAACTCGTTTGATCTTATTTTCTCCAACAAGACTTTATGTCGCAGCAACAACACCTGCCGGATAAGCTACGATGCAAGTGGAAATCAGATGGCAGGTCCTGTACCGCTTCCTCTAAAAGCCCAAGAACAATACGTGCAGCCTTTCTCGCGGTCATCACCATCAAAGGGTTTCGTTGTTGCGGAAATCAATCCGAACAGTCGTATGCAGCATCTGGTGCTGACCAGCTCTTCGGGTGCAAGGACCGACTTACCTATGTGCCAATGTGGCAATCCGTGGACTACCAAAGTGACCACTTCGACGTCCAATGGGGTTTTCGGATTCTGTGCCAGCGAGGCAGACGACGGCGAACCTGTCGAATGCGCTCAATTTGACAGCCACGGAAATACTTTGATGAACGTAACTATTTCATTTCCGGGAAGAACAATGGGCATCGCTCCGTACAATTTGGCGGAAGGTGGAATGTTACTGGTCACAAGCTCCATTGTTAAAGAGTCTTGGAGTGATTTTGCCGTGGAAAGACTTTATCCTGACGGTAGGCGAGGCGTTCCAGTGACGCTCGACGGTCTTCAGATGAAGTGTGTGGACCTGCGGTATTTTCTTAAAATGGAAGTTTTGGAGACGAGTGATAACGAAATATGCTTTTATTTTGCTTGTGAATATGCAGCTGTTAAGGAAAGAATACTAACGTACGTCAGAAAATGTATGCCTAAGACGGAAATAGGGCTTTGAGATGTAGATTCTCATTTAGATATAAGATTTGATCAGATTTTTGTACTTTCGACTTATATTTATTTGTAATTACGAATTTATTAAATTACAACGCTATTTTATAAAATTAATTATGTAAAGTTTAAAAATGAATTGTGTAATTAAAAGGATGTTTTTAAATCTTTTTAGTTTTTTTTTATCTGATTTTTAAATTATATCATTGATTTTAATTGCATCATTTAAAGAATCAAGACTTTGGCCATATTTTTGTGCATTATATAGTACGCCATATATTCTAGAATACGAAAATGTTAACTTCATATAGTTTATTACTGTTAAAGTTCAATATAACAAAATAAAAAGTAAGAGAATTAAGCTTGGAGGATTTTTAAATGTACTTATTAAGCCAACGAAAATAATACTACTTGGAATTCTACTATCTATCCACGGCGGCGTTCCGAACAAGAGTGAGTCGTATTACAGAGTTTCCTGTTAGGTTGTAGGTTTACTCCAAATAAGTTAAAATTTTTTTAGAAATTACCAAATGTTAATTTAATCAACAATTTTATAATCAGCGAAGTCGTACGCACTACTAAGAAACTATGAAAAATGAACTATTACATTTTTTATTCCCCGTAAACTGTTAGATTGTTATTTTGAATTAACTTGTTTATTTAGGGGCGGTTACTCACTGGTGTTTTGTAACTTCTACGCTTCATAACGTATTTTTATAGATTTTTCAGACTCTAAAATTAAAAATCCAGCTCAATTAGAAAGTTCAAGCATTAAATGTCATAATTTAAACATATAACTGAATTTATGATATATTAAAATGTAGTTACATTTAAGAAATAAAAGATTATAAAACTTAGAGTAATTAAATAAAATCATATATTACAAGAGTATATTACTACTAAAAATTAATTGTTAAACGTTTTATAAGCAATGAAATTTTTATGTAGAGTTTTATTGAAGGCAAGAATCAAATTTCATTGAGGAATGATAAGGCTTATCAAAATTTTTTCACCATTCACTTCCTGAACAGTTTATTTGTAAGAATAACCAACCAGATGCTTGAAAGCCAAAATTTTGTAAGTAAAATAGATTTAGTTATTGCGTACGGAATCAAATTAAAATCTGCCAGACAAAATGTAATCGTTCGTTTTTGCACAGCACCGTTAGTTGTCGATTCACTATGTGGCTTCTCATCAAAACATGCCTTGTTCTCCATCTGGCTCAACTTACCCTAATCGAAGGAAAACTCGAATCAAGAACTGTCCAGAGAGTATTCACTGTCGGAATTGAAAATTCAGTGGTCGTACCTAAAAGATTTTCCAGGAGAGACAGGAGCTTTCTTTTCGCTAGCTGCACGAAGGATGAACTCTTCAATGACGTCAGTTGTGCCGTGGTTCTGTCAATGCCAGGTAAAAAGCCGACGAGCCTAACCTGCATCGTGGCCGGTATGAAGCAAGAGAAGCTGTGGTTAGATCGAAACTTATTGATAAGAATCGACCGCCTCGCTGACACCAAAGCGATTTTAACGTGGATGCGCTCGAATACAACGTGTGAACCGATAATGACGTTCAAGATGATATCGATTCTCAATTTAGAGACTTGCGAGGACAAGAGACTCTTTCATCAGTTTGCCCTTTATCCAAAAGAGACAGGAATGATCGGCAATCCTATAGTATTTGAGAATAATTTTGACATCATCTTTGATCAAAGTCCCGTCTGTGGAAATAAACAGTTTTGCAGAGTCAGCTACGACGAAGATGGAGCGACAATTGGCGATCCAGCGCCTTTCTTCCTTCAATCAAAGGACGTATCGGTGGAACCTTTGCACGACAAGTCGTCTTCATCAGCGGATTATTTTAGTGTTATGGAAGTGGATAAAGACAGTCAAGAGCGACATCTAGCGATTATCGATTTGACGGGTAATCGGAATGACTTACTTACGTATCGCAATTATCCGGCAACATCTTGGATGTTATCAATCTCGGTGGCACATAATATGCTCGGATTTTGTGCTATCTGCTTTACAAAGAATATTCCCATGGAATGCTTACAATTTAACAAACACGGCCATATGATAATGATACAGCAATTACCGAGGTATCACAAAAGTAAATGGCTCAGTGTGCACAATAGGGAAGGAGGAGGATTGGTGCTGTTCAGTGGCTCATGTCCTAGAGACGTTTGCGGTAACTTTGATGCACTGATAGTTTATCCCGATGGCCAGGAAGTTGTAAAGAAAAATATTGTTGAACTCCGCTTCTTTTGCAACGACAAGCGGTATTTTCATATGAATATTCTAGAAAGCGGTAAGGTTGAAATATGTTTTTACTTTATTTGCTACAGCTGGGTTTTGAAGAATAAAGAGATAAACGACACGAGTAAATGTATGCTTAAGGACAAACTAGGCATTTAAAGTAACGTATAAGTTTAGTTAAAATTGTTTGAAAATCATTTCAGCGTAAATTAATAAAACTGTTAAAAATAAAAATTGCGCTTCGCTCCTTAATTTATAAATCTATGAATTTTTAGTTTGTAAAATGAATGTATTACATTTAATATATAGTAATATTTGTATTTGTAAAACAAAAAGTTTTCTGAATATTTCTTGTTTCTTCATATGGAGTTTATCACTCCGAGTGACCTTTATATCTCTTTCAAGATAATAGTATACGTTTCCAAATTTACTCGAGATGATCACTTAATTTTCTTTACAAAGTAAAGTAGACAATATAACTCATAGCTTTTTCTCTAACTTTATGCTTTTGGAGGTAAGAATTAAATTATTTAAATACCATCAAATAATTTATTAAATAGTACCATTATACAACTAGGGGGAAAGTCGATTTTTTTCTAGCAACGATGGTGGCGCTACACTATATTTTTTTAAATTAGTGTAAGCCCTTTTCTTAAATGAATTTTTATTATATACTTTAAGTAAAAAAATTATTTAACATTAATTTATTTCTTTCTTATTAAAGGGCCTTTTTCATACATTGAAAAAAATATATTGATAACATTTTTGCTGTGAAAAATGCCTTATAAATGTTTTTAAAATTAAAATATAATTTCTAATGGCTTTGCTGTACTTTGCAGGTAGACAATAAATAATTCTAATGCTGTCTCTGAAACTAATAATCACTGCTTCCGTGTTATGTTTATTACTGCAAGTGCACGCCAACGGTATTAAGAGCTTCGAAAAACAATGGATTTTCCAAGAAAAGGAGGTCATCTTGAGCCGCGATCAGAGCTCCTCCGAAGTTAACAACAAGAGGGAGAACCGACTATTGTACGCCTTGTGCGAAGAAGCTCACTGGAAGTCCAAGAAGATTTGCGACGTCATCGTCGAGACTTACACCTCGGAGAACCTCACATACAAGAGTGTCTGCAAGCTACGCTTGGAAACCCAGAAGGAAAGCCGCATGATAGGACGCAACTTCATTTTGGCTCATCTGGGATCGGGCAAGGCTTTGTTTGCCTGGCTGGATCGCGAGAAAGCAAAGTGGGGTGAACACGAGATTCTTCTCAAAATCCGAGTTGTCAACTGGACCAACTGCGAGTACAATGACGTCAAAATCCCTATAGAGATGCAAAACGAGATGGTCGACGAAATTGCTTTCAGCAACATTTTAGCCTATGACAACTGCACCTTCGACGTCTTCTTCTACAGTAAAACTTTGTGCGACACTGGTAGGTGCAAGATGACCTTCGATGCCAAGGGCAAACGCATCGGCAGAGCTGGATCCTTTCTTCCAAAGGAGCAGAATTCATCTTTATCCACCGTACTTCCTGTCAGTTCAACAATCTCCAAAGGATACTATGCCTTCAGCTGGACTTCCGAAAAATTCACAGCCACGCTGGTCAACCCAGAAGGAGACGCCGTAAATCTTCTAGGCGCCAGTTTTAAGGGTTATATAGTCTTCGATATCTCCAATCTCCACGAGATCTTCGGTATTTGCTGGCTGCCGATGCGAGGGGACACGATGGTCACGTGTACTCAAATGGATTCGCTAGGGAATACGAAACTGAACGTCACGCTTAACTTTGGCTACCAAATTGTGCGCGTGAAGATGCACAACTTGGCCGAGGGTGGATTTTTGCTGATGCAGCTCGTTTGCACGGATCAGGAGTGCCTTGGCTACAAGGCCTTCCACGTTTCCAAGATATTCCCAGACGGGCATCACGACAACAGGCCTCTGGAGATCAGTGGAATCGATTTAGACATTTCTATTCTGGACAGATACAGGATCAGCTTGTTTCAGAGAAACGATACCGAGTTCTGCATGACGTTCACTGGACCGGCAACACTCAGTGAATTCGACATCATTGTGAAAGAGCCGCGAATGAATTATGTGTCCAAGTGCTTTCATAAGCAGCATGTGTCTGTCAAGTGAATTGTGAATTGTGAATATGCGAGATGCTTTTTTAGATACATGTGTGATGCTTAAATTTATGTAAGTTGACTCCGATGCCACAATATTCTTTAACAATTTTTAAATGTATTATTTATTTTCGAATAAAAATTATTTCGTAAGAGGAATTTTAAACCAATTTGTTGAATATATAATACTAATTTTTTCATAGTATAAAAAAAATAAAGTCATCTTTATAGTTTTTTTAGATTGTATTTTTTTTATTGCTATTATTTTTCCTTTTCACATTATATTTTCAAATTAGACCATATCGAGTCTTTAATTTTTCTTACTTTATTAGGAATTCATTCATCATCCTGCATTATTTTAAATAAAATTCAAAGAACTGATTGAGATAACTCTGTCCTTGCTACATCACCGGTAAATTCTGACAGATAATATGTAAATGTAAGCGAAGATGATAAAAATACTCTGGGTCAGCTGTATTTCCTCTTCGACTGTCATAACACCTATTTATTCACGCGTCGACTCTAAAAAAGAACGTGTCCTCTCCTACGGACAGTTTCCGTGCAATAGGTAAGTTTTTAATAAATATTACTTGTTAATAGCTTCATTAGAATTAACATTTTACTCCTATTTTAGCAGCCATCATTCAAGTCAAAAGAATCTGCATACAAAAAATGATCAAGTTACTTTGGATTTTATCCATTGCACTTTTGCACGTCCAAACGGCGCAAAGCCTGATATCATCGCACGTTTCTAAGCATGTAGACCACGTTAAGAAGGACCTCATTTTTACCTTCTCAGTTGGGGACAACATTACTTACGCTCACGCAATTTGCGATCGTCACGAGGACAAGCCCCTAAAGTATTGCATCTTGTCGCTCGAAATTTTGATACCGCAAGGACTGGATGTCAAGTACTCCTGCGACGTAGAATTTGAAGCTAAAAGGCGGAACTTCGTTGCTCGAAAGTTTTCCTTGACTCAATTTAATCACGACAGTGTAGTGTTCGTCGGGAAAATTGGTGAATTTAGAAACAAAAAAAGAAGACTGCAGTACTATAAGGAGTTTTTGAATGTTCGATTAATCCATATGCCGACATGCAAATATAAAGATTACGTGCTAAAAGTGGACGAAAAAATCGATTTTTTCGAAAATGATACGAAGATTAATAATTTGAATGTCGTGCCTTACAAAGATGGTACCTTCGATTTATTTTTTAAGAACTCCAGGTTATGCGGAAAGAAGAGGAGATGCAGGCTGACTTACAATAGCACAGAAGAGAGATACAGTAATCCTGCGGGTAATAATTCAGAAAATATAAAATATTTCTACAATAATTAAATTAAAATAATGATAATCATTATCAATAAAGGAGGATCTCCATGAATTGATGGTAAGCTTTTTTCAGAATATTGAAATCCTCCCGCGCAAAAATCAAATAAGTGGACAATATATTGGAAAGTGCTGACAATAAATTGATAAAGATTATGGTAACTTAATTGGGGACAGCTTCACAATGTATTGTTAAAGCACGTCATCCATTATACGTCCAATACTCTTTAATTTTTTCTCGGGCTAGCAATAAGTTATAAGTTAAAGATTTTTTTAGTTTATTTTATTCAAAAGTATAACGATAAAAATAACCAATCATAGTAACAACATAGAGACTATACGACAAAATGTGCCGTTTGGTAATTTTCATTGAATTTTTTGTTAAAAGATTTAAATAAATACTTTCATTAAAAAAAAAAAAAAACTAACTTGTAACTTATTGCTAGTACGAGAAAACATTGAAGAGTATTGGACATATATTGAATGATTTGCTTTAACAATGCATTGCCAAACTGTTGTCAATTAAGTTACCAACATATTGCCCACTTGTTTGATTTTTGCGCGAGCTTATATATAAATATATTCTCCATGTTATTCATGAAAGTTTAAAAATTATAATTCTTTTTCCACATATTAATTTTTGATTAAAAATAAAGGTCATGTGTTCTAAATGACAGTAAAGTTTTTGCACGTTCTTCGACGTTTTGCCATGTTTTAATCGAAAACATTTTCATACGAATCGTGCAGATCCTCCTTTATTTTTAAAGCTATTTCATCCAATATTTGCCTCACTTTATATATGACAATAAACCTTGAACTTGTCCCCAGCTCGCTCATTACTCATCGATTTCGACCCAGTAGCGGAGGTTTTCCCGATCTACTCACCCAACTCCACTCTGCTCGCCTACGTGACAAACACCTACCTCTCCGAGGACGGCACGATCTTCCTCCTCAACCCCGACGGCGATCTCCTCTACAGTCACGAGTACTCCTTCTCTGCCTTCGAGTTTCCCATCCGAATCTCCAACCTGGCGGTGTCCTCGAGCCACGGACGCCTCGGCTTCTGCCAGCAGTCCTTCAGAGAATCCACCCTCGACTGCTCCCTGTTCGACCACAACGGAAACGGAACCCTGGGGCTGTCCTTGTCTTTGAAGACGCCCCACGTCACCCTGGTGAGGATGTACAACCTGGAGGACGGAGGATTCGCGGTGGCGGTTGGGTACAAGGAGGAGCCGCTGCCCGGCGAGTTCATCGAGCTCGATTTTTTGAAGATCGATGACAGTGGCTCAATTGTCGACGTGCAAGAGGTCATGGACGCTAAGTGTCCGCTGACTGGGGCCACGAATAACGTGGAGTTCTTTGAGAGGGCTGGATTTGAGTACTGTTACTACACAACTTGCACGAAAACGACGAATGGACTGGATAGGGAGGATCATTTTGATATGGAGATTACTAGCCAGTGCTTTCGAAAGGAAAGTAGAAGAAACAGACATTGAGAATAGGGGATGAGAAGAATTGTTGGTAATATTTCTTGAAGCGAATGTACTTTCAGATTTTGTAATAATTAGTAAAGCTTGGAAATTCAATTCAACTTGATACTACATTCATGTATATTTTTAAGTATATATAGTATATTTTTTAAGAAAGTAGCAATGTTATTTATTATCTTTAAATGTATTATCGCAAAAGATTTGTGTTGGTTAATAAACTTTTGTATAGTTTTAAGGAATATTTTAATATACGTTGAAAGTCATATTACTATTTAGTATTTGAATAAATACAAAAACTTATTTTTTTACCACAAGATTTTGTAGTCCTTTTATTTTATCACATCATGCAGCCTGTAAGCTTATATCTATTTATACGATAAAGAAAAACAAATATTATCTCATAAACTAGCCGAGAGTCAGCAAACTCTCGCAAGTAGCAATTTCTGAATCAGGTTTGGTTTTTTAATGGCAGGAACTTAATTTTTGTCTGCAACCAGTTTCGTTACCGGTCTATCGTGTCCATTTTTACGCCAATTTTTATACACGTTAATGTTTCGCAAGGATTTTATTCAATTAATTCTCGGTTTTCAATAAGTTCTACATTCTAGGCAAAATTTCTTAACTTAATAAAAATCATTTATAATATTTATAAAGCTCATTGAAATATCTATTGCAAACAGATTAGATTTTTGAACAATATTTTAGTTTACCGTCTCATCTGTACAGCTCAATTCCCGTTTAATCAACTGCCGATAACTCGAAATCCTTCATGAACTGATTCCGAGAAAGGAAAGTCTGGATAAGTTACCGACTCATCGTAATGTAATACTTTACAGTAAGCATCGGAAGATAATAGAAATACGCCCTTTTACTAAATTTTTATTGATTTTTCAACAAACTCCTTATAAAACAAAATATTTAAAAAATAATTATTAAAAAGCAGTGCAAGTGAATGTAATCTGAACAAGACTTACTGCCTTTATAACTACATAAATATAATTTCCACAACAAATAAGTTCCATCACAATCTCACAATAAACCCCGGTTTACGTCAACATTTTTTCAGAAGCGCGAGTCGCATCTCGCTGTCCATTAACCACCGCCCCTTTATTAAATACGCGCTGCATGAATCTCCGTTAGCGAGCCATAAACTCGAGCTCGAAAAAGAAGAATGAAAATCCAAATTAAACAAGCCCATTACTGCCGCCCATCCCTCTCCGGGCAGGGGGAGCTGGAAGGAAGGAGTAATACGGAGCGCGTAATAACTCGGGAAAAATCCGCAAATTGCTGGGTTAAACACGAGGTAAAAACGCCATTTCCGCTCGCGCTACAATTGCATTTGGCCTAAATAAAGAAAAGCCCCGGCGGTAGTGGAATGACAATTTCGTTCGACAACGGAGCGATTGCGCAAAGCCGAAAAATTATATTGCCGCTGAAAAAGTTTGCGGGCTTTTGAAATTAAGTGTTTCTCGTTTTATCGACTTGGGTGTAGCAGATTTCGTTGATTTTTTTTTATTCCGCGCCGGTATTTTGCATAACTCCGGCGATTGTAAACTTGCTCAACCGCTTTCCCATTTTTATTCGGGTTTTGTAAGCGCGGAGAGATAAGTGCATTTGCCCTGATGGAAATTTGGAAAAGTTCATTGAATGGGAAACTGATGAATGGAGATGAGACTTTTGCCTGATACTATAAATAGATCCTAAGCCGCAGAAAGACAAAGATTGAGTCATAAATATAGAAGAGATTCTTCTTCTTGTGGTCAGTTTTTTAAATTATAATATTCAAAGAAAATAAAATATAAAAACTAAATTTAGGATTAATTTAATCAATTAAAAATGTATGTCCATTGTATACCTAAAAATTTATTAGGCATAAAAACAGTGGAGTTTTATGAAATAATTAA
Source organism: Ormyrus nitidulus (assembly GCA_900474335.1). Classification (NCBI taxonomy): domain Eukaryota; kingdom Metazoa; phylum Arthropoda; class Insecta; order Hymenoptera; family Ormyridae; genus Ormyrus; species Ormyrus nitidulus. Next base: position 6,252 of record UCOL01003285.1, on the reverse strand, counting down.
ATTACGAAATAACTTGATACTACTTTTACTTATTTAAGTACTGTTTCCGCCCATTTAACTTTTTATATAATTGGTACAAAAAATAAACTTTTTTTTATCCACTATAATGTACCTACATGATTACAAGAATTGAATTGTGAAACTAGTAAAAGTTTAATAATTTCTAAACACATTTTCATGATTATTATTTTTATTATCTATTTATTGTAATACATTTTCTCTGATCTCGAGTTACTATCCAAAATAAACTCGGCGAAGCGACGCACGAAAATTCAAAACTCTTAATCGCATTTTCGAGTGCGGATAATAGTCAGTTTATAATAGAGAAAGCTTTCGCGTCCATTTTCGCTCTTTATCGAATTTATATAGTCCGGCTGGGGTAAAAGCTTCGCAGCTTTTATTCCGCGCCTCCCTTTTCGTTCGCCGCTCCGCTGGTCTTTTTTTTTCGTTAAACACGCAACTCGCGTTGTTGCTTCTTTGGGCCGCGTTTGCGTTGCGCGGAATTTTTGACGAAAATTTTAATATTTACAAGGGGGTAGGCGAGGAGATTGGCTTTTCGGAATTCGGCTGGGAGCTTCGGTATTTTGGAGAACAAAAATTGGTTATCTTACCTTATTTCAGTTTCACAGAAGTAGAGAGGATATACTGTATTGTATTTGGGCTTAGCTTCTGAAATGTCGTTTTTACACGAACGACTTCTTTGCACTTTTTTTGTTGCAAAAGTATGTTATATTTTGGACGATGATATCAAGGAACTACAATCAAATCACTGAATCTACTTGTTTACATCTTGAAAACGAATTTGTTATAATATAAAATAATAATTTATGTTTAATTTTAAGAATTTAGTTATACTAGTAAAATCCAACGTGCTTCGCGCGTACTTTTTTCTTTTTTGAGGTTATAAACATTGCAACATACATAAACACTTACTTACAGTCACAACCGAATTCTCACTTCAACTATTTTTCTGCTAATCAGATCACGAATAAACTGACTTCACTTTTCAGATCATCAATTTTTTAAGGAAGGAGGATTAAATATTACTCACTAAAGAAAAAGCAACACACTACCTAAACGCTAACAGCAAAATAAATGACTAGCATTTTTCTGGAACTAACAAATGAATGAATAAAGTTTCAAATTAAGTAATAAAAATGTCAATGATTTAATTTCAAAATCTAAACAAATTATCAGTATAAATAACAATTAAACTAATCTTTCTAAATGTTCAAAAGCTGAAAGTAACTACAGCTTATATAAAACTAATTAATCTAACAGCAATTAAATATAAAAAAGCGCTTCACGGGAAAAGCAACATTCCGTTAAACGCAAGAAAAAGTTCCTTCTGAAAAGCGAGAAAGTCGACAATTTTTCTGCCGAACCGTTTGCCTGCACTAAATCAAGCGACGAAACTACTGTCCCCCCAGTCCCAGTCCACCCGACAAATTCACCTTAAAACCCAGCGATATCCCTAATTAAATAAGCTACTCCCGGCTCCACGATCCGTCCGTCCATCGGCGAGCGTTCGGCTCTCTCGACGGTGAGGCAAACCGCCGTCGCGGCGCTATTGCGCAGGAAAGGCCCCGCTTGCGCAAGCCGCGCGGCAAAAAAGCGAGCCGCGCGCGAAGCCATCCGAATCTCGCGCTTTTCCCGGGATGAACTCTCCTCCCGTCGCCGGCCTGGACGGCATTCCCGGGCCAATTACGAAGACGTGATCCTGTCCGGCGGCGATGAAAAAATGCCGCGCCGCTGAGTTACGGCTGTTGTCCGGATTCCCGACACGTCGGGGAGCTTCTTTTCGCCGAGGAGTGGAGGCGTTGCTGCTGCTGCTGCTGCTGTTGTTTTTTTGTAGAGGGTTCAAGGAGAGAGGCTTCGGGTGCTTTGTATGCGGGCTGCGTAGGGGTGGAGATGGGCTGACGTCGAGGTGTATTATTGTTGTAATTTTTGTTTTTCTTTTTTTGTTTTTAGAAAGGGTTTCGTAATTTAAGAGGATTATGAGTTTTATGTAATATACGTATTTTCACAAAAATCGTTTTTTTTTTTTTGATACAGTAATCTGAGATTGTCACGACCGAAAATATTACTATACTTTAGGGGAAATTTTATTGTACTTAGTTTTGATGAAATTTAATAGAATTTTCATCAATTTTCAGTACAATTTTGTACAAAGGGTGATAATTTTTTTGCTTAATTTCCATAGTTTGTAATTGTTTTAAACGTTTCTTTGCGAAGAGAAAAAATTACAGGTGTTGTTTCTATTATTATCTGTGCTATTATTTTTTTGCTGATGGTAATCAACTATAATTTAATCATAATAACATATTGTATTATTTGATTGTACATTTTTATTTTATATTTTATTATAGCCAGTGAGAGAAAACATCAATTTTAATATTAGTGATTTTATACGCTCTTGTCTATTAAATGAATGCTATAAAGCTGCAATAAAAAAGTAATTAAATAGACGGCATTCAAACCTTCGTAGAAATTTGTCGATAAAAACTAGCGAATTCATTTTCATTCTATAGAGTAAATTAGCCAGTTTCACCGCTTATTTTATTAGTTTTTGGTCAATTCAAGCACGTTGCACGAAATCGACTCAAAAATCGTCAACTTTTTTTTAGGAAAGATATAACAAATAACAATTATATAAGATTTGTAAATGTTCCTTTATTTTCTTAAAAAGTTGCAGATTAAATTCGATTATTCATTTTAGTTGCTGATATAATTTTACTAGTTACTTAAATTACTAATTATTATTGTAATATAATTGATAAATCAAAAAACTAAATAGAGTATAAATTCTGCCTTAGAAGTTCATTAATAAAAGTAACAACAACATAAATAGTTTTTCTACTTTACAATTACGTGATTAAATATTTATCTGTTTAATTAGAAGAACATTAAAACGTTTTCTGTTAACAAAAAATAAATTGTTCAAGTGACTTTAGAAGTTTTATCTACAGAAGCACGAGTTTAAATGCTAAGTGAAAATGCTCTCTACGGAGGTCCATTAATAAACCTATATTTTACAACCCAACATTTACAATACCAAATCAAAACCAACATCTCAGTCCGGCCAGATTTTACCGACTTCCAATACTTCCGCTATGAACCTTCTTCCACGTATGGCAGCAGACACCTCCAATCATCCAGACACAAACTCTCCTTCAAACCACCCATAACCCCTCCTCCCCCCCCCACAACGAATTCATTCCTCCGCGGTCATCATCCGCAGTATCGCGCAGCTGCGCACCTGCAGTCCCGGCCAGATCAAAGTTTCATATTTGTCCGGCAGCTTCGCTTAGGCAGTTGATGCCTCTCTTCGGCCCGGAAAGATATATGCACGCGCGGCATTAACTGCGCGTGGCCAATTGCGCGGCGGGGGTTAATGGACAGTGCTTACGTACGCCGAGATGCCGTCGACGGGCTTAATTTCACTCGCTCCTGGAACTTCCGGATTGCGCGATGCGTCACGGGGAGATCGATGATGGTTGGAGCGCTGCATCGGCGTTTTTTTTTTTTTTTTTTTTTTTAACGATAATGGGTTTGGGAAGGGGTTATGGCGTATTTTTAGGTTGATATTTTTATTTTTCTTGTTGTGCTTCTTTCTTGTAACTGTAAAAGAAATAATTTTAAACGTAAAAATGTAAAGATTCAAGTTTGTAAATTAATTTTAATGTACTGCAGAGAAGTAATAATAAAGAAATAATAATACTATTAAAATTGTACTTTGCGATCTGCTAAAGTTATAAAGCTAATTAAAGTGTTGGAATTGCAATAACAATGTTTTACGTGAGCCGCAACTCATTTATTTTATAAATAAAATAGTATTCGAATTTATATGTAATTGAAAATTTTTTTATTAAAATAAGTGTAATAACTAATAATATAAACCAAATTTATATATTATTTGATAATCATGATTTAATATTCACCGTTTAAGTTTTAATTACAAACCGCATTCGCAATTTTCGAATTTCGAAGACTTAAATATAAATTTTAATTGGGAACTTAGTAAGTAATCAGAAGTTTAATTTAAAATTTTACATAGCCAGAAAGCATCGGCGCGTTATTCATGCACGTAAGAATCGTACACTCAAACACGGTGCACAATTAAAATGTGTACCTAATTAATTCTGTGCACGAACAAACCAATGTCAAAACAATAATAATAAAAAAAATAATTTTTATTTTTTATTAATCACGATTTAAATAAAAATTACTGAAAACTACATATAAACTTTCCACTAATTCTTATTGTACAAATATCCAGAAATTTCTTATCATTTTCATTAAAAAAAAAATGTACACAGGAACATTTTATAATTTTGATTTATCAACTTACAATCACACCTAAACGTATTCTTTATCCCTTCCATGAGTCGCGCGCAAATCGCAACGAGCCGCCCAAAAACCGTCACAATTCCATCAGCCAGTGACAAACAAACGGGCTCTCCTCTGCCTCGGCCCAAATCTCGAGTGAATCGTTCGGGCTCGGACAATGCAGCTCGACGTCGCGGAAGGAAGGCACGGCGCGCGTATAGACGCATGACTGGCCATCGCGCCGATTCCGGCGGCCTCCGCGAGATAGTTTTCTACTTTCTATGCAGATGCGCGTTTCACTTTTCCGAGCGCGATTGATCCTCGGGCTTGTTGCGACGTGTAGTTTTGCGGACGGTAGGCTGAGCGAGGATCTTATGAGCTGGTTTTAAGTGCTTGGTGGATGCATTTGATTTGAAGAATGGGTTTATAGACAAAAATTGAGAGGAGAAAAATATTTGAAATTGTGGGAGGTTTCAAATTGCCGAAGATGTTGATGGGCAAATAATAAATATAATAGTGGAGATCCATTTTCGATTTTTGCTTTCTCCTAGAGGAAGCTTTGTAATAGTAAGTTTTGGAGTTGTAAAAACAAATTGAAAAAAAAATTAATTTTATTCAAACAATTTTTTAACTAATGGATTAATACATTTTATATTTAATATAAATATTCGATAAAATAGTTTGGAGAAGGCCACATGCCAATGAATTGGCAGCTAAAGGTTTTTTCAATAATTGTTTACATTCATGGTAGTACTACATTGCTTTATATTTACATTCATGAAAAATTATCATTGTCTAAATTACAGTTAAATTGAATAAATTAATATTACTTACGTGATGTTTTTTACGAGAAACTGCATAATATTATTTTGACAAAAGGTAGATTTTTTGCATGTTTCGGTCGAGTTCGTTGCGCAGCTCATGAATCTTATTAGGTCCAACCAAAATTGTCTTTTATAACATTTTTAAAATTAAACAGAATTTTTTAAATTCATGTACTAAATTAATTGTTTTAAAACGAATTTAAATTAAGAAATAATTTATAAAAAATTGATTTTAAAAATGAATTTTTATTTTAGGTTTTACACATTTTTTTCATTAAAAATATTATTTAACAGAAAAAAATTTGAAATTATAAATTATAACATTCAAACTAATTCAACGCTGACGTGTATACCCAAGTTATCCAGGACGTAGTCCATAATGTTTCGCTTGGGGCGGCTTTTTTTTGCCTTCTACAGAACTGGAACTTGATCCATCATGGGGACGGCTTTGAGGATTCCTGTTATGTCCTATCAATGGCGAGTTTAAATATGTATCCAAAGTCATCATAAATCTGTGGTTACCATGCGGATTCTGAGCTTCCTCGATAAATCTCATATGTTGATGGAGTCTCGTGAATCTTATCGGTTCTACTGTATTTTCAACACGAGGTCCGGAACTGAGAACTCCGATGATTTTATTATTATAAACCAGTCCAGCTCCGCTGTCCCCCTTTAAATAAAAGATATTTTTTTAAAATTATTTAACGACGGTCTGTTTATGCTCCCATATGTTATGCTTAATAGCGATGGGCATCGTTGTTTCAGGCTAGGGCCTTTGAGTTCGGAGTCCGAATTATCGATCGAGCCACGGAAGATCACACCGTGCGAGACTCACGAGCAAGATCCGCAACAGCCAACCTTTTCAGTACTCATGCACTTAGTACAATCATGGTACTTACATTAAAGTTGACCATTGATCAGGTGTATACGTGATCCCCCAGAACGATCGGCGGGTATTCTCAGCTCCATCCCCATTATTGAAAAATCAGACAGAAATTTCTTAAGGTAGTTCACTCGGTTCAGTGGTACTCAACTTCCTCCGCACGGTCCTATGAAGCGGCAAACTGCGTTCACCTCACTATTGCTCAAAGAATATTCG
>UCOL01003284.1:0-19905 GCA_900474335.1 Ormyrus nitidulus | reverse complement strand
GTTTTAACAACCGCGCGTATAAGTGGCACTTATGCCACGCCGTGCTATAAAAGACCTTCTGCGTGACGTAACACTTCAAAAGAAAATCAAATTTGGCAGACTAACAAGTTTTTGCAGTTGCAAACATTTTTAAAAAAACATTTTTGAAAAGTGACTTTGTCTACTTTATTAGAAAACTGCAGCTGACACACAAAGCATTTGACCCGTTAAGTACGACTTTGCGATTCTTAAACCTCGTCATAAATGTACAATGCCACCAGAAACATCCAACTATACAGCTTTCTTTTGTTCGCGAAGCCATTTATTAAACCGAATCCTGCGCCGTTATCCTCTGATTTATCGATCTGCACTTGATGCTACGCTACACGACGCGACCTGTGAATCATGCAGAAAGAGCGAAGGAGGAAATTTTTAGAAGACGTAACTTCGCAGCTGGCGAAACTTTATTTTTGGCTCTTCGGAAAAGTCGGGTAGTAAGGAGTAAGATAATGGCGCAAATGGGTCACAGCTTGATTAAAATGAAGATCCTGAGCTGTTTGATTGTGGACTGAAATATTTTTGCGATATTATAGGGTAATGGAATTGTTTTAAGGAATGAGGAGTGATTAAAATTTGCATTGCAATTACAATAATCTAGATAGATCTTGACGTTACATTAGATGCTGAATATGTAATGAGGCTGAGGTGGCTTTTGAAATTTAAATTCAACTATTGATTTTTATCGAAAATTTATGTTACAGAAGACGTTTCTTTTATTGTGCACGGAAAGGAACAGTAACCCCGACGCTTTAAAACTGCGTCCCGATTTAAATAAAATTATTTTATTGTTCAAATAAGTTTAAAAATTATTACGGAGACACGAGACTGCAGCATAAAAAAAACGCAATATAAAAATAGAACAGAATTCAACGTCCAAAATAGTTACAGGTGATGCAGATCCTAAAGAGAAACAATAAAGACCTAGATTGCGTCACTCTTTCGTCAGACAGGCGTAACGAAAAATAATGATAAGAGAAGAACCTTTGCTTCCTATTTATCTGGCATTTTCATCTAAATACGGAGATTTCTCCATTTCAATCTTACTTTAGTGCTTTTATTTCGATAGCGTCGGTGCTAGTATCTATTTTTCTCCTCGTGCCTTTTCCCTTCTTCTCCGCATCAAGTCTCACTTCTCCTTTATTCCACTTTGCCGCGTTCTCTCATCATCAATATATCTTGCTTATGCTTCGACCTCCCGCTATCTCATGTCAATTTAAGCTGTTCTATATAATTTCTTACCCTTTTTGTTTTTTCATTATTTTTACTCTTAATTAATTTATTTAAAGGCGTCTAAATATTGTAAAGAGTAAAATACGATTTTTCGTAATTTAAAGTAAAAGATCGTGTTAAAATATTCAAAACCTATTTTAATCAGTACTTAGTGCTAAATTTACTGCTATATTTGACACTTCGAGAATAAATATTTTTAGAATCAAGAAATCGCTGCCAAATTTTCGGGTTAACTTTGACATAATATTTTTAATCGTCTATATCTTATTCTACATAGATTATCTGTGCAGATTATGATTCATCAAGCAAACATCCGCCAAGCAGAACTGTAAAAATTTCCAGATAAAAATCAGGCCATTAACCGCGGAACGGTTTCTAATTCCTTCTCCAGCGGTAATCCAGAACGACAAAATCGACCGCGTAAAACTCCGAAATTGCGTACCCTTCGCTCTAGATTCTGGCAGCCCGAGAAACCCCGGAATCCCATTCCTCGAACCCCGGATTCGGTCGTAAACAACGCGCGAATCCGAGCAGGGCGAAAGTCGCTTTCATTTCGATTCCGCTCATAAATTCATTTCGCGAGGAATGTCAGGGCGCTCGAAATTTTATTCCGAATTAAACGCTTCGCGGTCATTAATGGAGGCGCTGCTTGCCCTATATGAGTTTTTGATCCGGCTCGAGGTATTTGCATGTTTTAGCTCTTCGGGGGATAAAATTTCGGACAGGAGGGAGGGGGGAGGATTAAGCAGCAAAGGCTCGGGAAATTAAGTGATCGAGTGCGCATTCCTTGGGCACGTGATTATACTTGTGATTAAACCGAAAAATACATAAAATCGAAATAAATTACAAATCTTAAAAAAATTTATAATTATTGATAAATTAGAGTTTTTAAATTTGAATTATTTCTTGTTCGAATTTCAAGCTTGAAGTAGAATCCGAAGAATGAAGTGCGCCGCTTGAAATTATCATAAGTATGTTTCCCTCGAACTAATTAAATCCAATTAATGTGGATAATTCAAAGTATGCAATTCCAAAGCCAAACAAGTTATCTAAAAAATTTTAAATGAACATACATGACTTTTTCGCACTCTTTTCCATTTTCGTAAGTAGCCACTTTCCTGCATTTCAATTAAAAATCATCATAATAAATCGAACGATCCAACACCTAATCACCGAAGCAGTCTTCACACGGCGAGAGATCAATAGACTTTAGCGAGTGCATCTCACCGAATCAAAGAACCATTATTCGGGCTCTCACGCGACTGCAGCTATTTCGGGAAATCCAGTGATTAGAACAGCAGCTAGATAAAGAGAGGGAGAGAGAGAGAGAGAGAGAGTGAGAGAAAGAGCAGGGCGTTGTGTGCAGCTACAAGGGCTGGCAATAAATGCGTGGGGGGGAAGACAACGGGAGACGAGGGGACGCGAAAATGCCGCAACGCGGAGAGAGAGAGAGAGGCGTCTCCGTCTCTCCTCTATCAAACTCGGCTCTCTTGCTTATTTTGCACGCTACGTTAGCTTTGTCTGCCGCTGGCCCGTATCGATTTATATGCGCTCGCAAGCTGCGTCTTGAGCTGCTTCTGCTCCTACATTCCTCCTCCGCTTCTTTTCACAAAGTCCTGCTGCTGTCCTTCTCTCGGAGCTCTCTTCTTTTCCCTTGCGAGGATGCCGCTCTCTGTTTAGAGACTTTTCTTCGCTCGCTGCAGGTCATTAATCGAGCGCGCTTTGTATCTTCGGCTCGTGCTTTTTTTTTTTTTTAATTTAGTGGGTTCGAGTAGATACTTTTTGGGGAATAGGTTGGTATATATTATAGTAATGTTTGAGATTTCGTGTGTGAAAATATATTTTTTTCTCTTTGAACGTATATATTTAACTTTTCTTATTCGTGCACCAATCAAAAGTTTTCAAAAAATTTTAACAAATCAACTTTTATTCAAAAGCACAGCGATACCTAATACCGATTAAACTTTTCAAGGGTCATTAAAATTATTAAAAATTTTATTTCTGTTCGAGCATACATTCACGTAAACTGCAATAAAATTAATTTACTTTAAATTTTTACGTATAATATATAAGGCATCGCATTGCATCTCTCAAAAGGCTTTTAATTTTTAATCCGCCCAGTGTACTCTTTTTAAGTGCTCTTTTACTTGGCGGCCAGTATAAAAGAGTACCTCTTGAGCAAAAAGACTCGCGAGTCGGAAAAAAGTAATGTTACATAGTATCACATACACTCACTCTCTCTCTCTCTCTCTCTCTCTCTCGAATCTGTGCTCAAAAGAGCAGACAAAGAGCAACGTAAAAAATAAATCGTACCCTCGACATTTGTCGTAATTGTCTTGCTCCTGCACGCAGTAGCGTAAATTTTTTCTACTCGTTCACACGAAATAATGACTAAAGTATAATGAAATGCTGCACGCAATAGTTTACAAGACCGGCAAAGACGACGCGTCTACTTTTCCACTCGAATACAAGCGGCATTCTGGCAATTATAAGCGCAACAAGGTCTCGACATTAATGGTCACCGGGCAATATTGATTAAAACCCATAAACCTTCCAGCCCGGAACATAATCCAGGCCGATACCACGATAATCTCGATTCATTCGCGCAGTCGGATACTCCCCCTCTTCCTGGCACCCCCGGCCACCTACGTCTTTTTGTCTCTCCCTCTCTGCTTCACTTCGAGCCCCGAGTCTGGCTCTCATCGGCGCGCGGGGCCGAGTGCGCACTCGATGTCCGAAACGTACCAGAGTTCCGGGACTGCGTAATTAATTCAGAGAAAGTTAGATTTCAAGCGCAGCCCAGACGGCTACAAGCGCGCTATGAAATTTCCTCTTAGGCTGGGAGCCTCTCGCGCTTGAGGCCTGGCCCCGCTGTCTAATTTCTTGTCGGAATAACTGCTGGTATCGTCGACTGTATTATGCAGTTTGCAGCTTCGGAGGGTTCACAGGACAGACGGCTCGGCTGAAAATTTTCCGCGAGTTTTGTTCCGTAAAAGGATTCTTAGTTATTACTATTCAAGTTGTCGTAAGAAGTTAAGATTTATAAGAATATATATATATATATATAATTTGATAAATGATAAAATAAAGTGCTGTCATCGTTCGGACAAATTTTTGTTTTGTGGTTGCTTTGATGCGAATGATTCAACACATTTGTTCAATTCTTTGCCAGAGGCTAACGAAGCACGATATTTTTTCATTCAAAGTAAACAAATAGAGAAAATTTATAGCGTACAACGATATTATAAACAATCTTTGTTAATTTATACTTGTGTATTCTTTCGCAAAATAATTTGAACCGATAGAGTTATCGCACGACGATTAAATTACTAATTCAATGCTTTGTATCAGTTTTAAGGAGAAAAAATGTCAAACGTCACCCACAGCAAATATCCATTTATTGCTCCGATAACACGAATATCCCCGTTTGGTTTGGCTCGACCGGCGATTTGGGCACTAAAAACAAGGAAAAATTCACCCGCCGCATTTGAACTTTCATAACTGCAAGAATATTCCTCCGAGATGCCAAAAAGTGTCGGACACTATAGCTGGCCCCGCAATACCAGAAATAAAAATGTCAAGCTCGTTTTTCCGCCATGGTCCTGTTGTTTGCATATAGCAAATGGAAAATTCATGCAGCTCGGGCAGACCTGAGTGATCCGCATTTTTGCGGTTGAATATTCGCGCAAAATCCCGTGACAAGTGAATAGGTGAAGGTGAGAAGTGTGCTGTCTGCGTGTGTTTTTGCATTTAAAGTTTCAATTTTTTAACTGCTTCCATTTTTAATAGAGTGTATAATAAAAAAAAATTCTTTTAAATTTGAAAACTTCTGAAATTTCAGAAATTCAAACCTTATCAGATCAAGTTAGCTTTCATTCGCACAAAGGTTTTATTCAAGATAAATTAAAATAGCAGAAATATAGATCCCAAAGTCAATTTTAGGTTATGATTGCTCCCAAGTAAGTTTTCCTAACAATTTAATTGTTGTGTGCTAATATGGTTAGCACAGGAGTTTTAAGTAAAAGAAACTGTAGTTTATTTAATTGCGACTTTGAAATAGTTTCATTGATGAAAATTGTTAGGTGAAGTCACGTGTTTGGGTCATAGATTTTGATTTACTTTGGGATACGTTTTCTATAATATAAAAATATGAAGCGACCTCTATTCGAACCCTCGATTTTTCCAAAGTGACGCTCTTCCAAGTAACATTCAAGGATAATCGAGATTGGTCGAGTCACCTACAACTTCACAACAACAAATTATAAAGTATTCCTACGTCATTATTATATATAATTAATAGCAGTATAAATTAAAAACGTCTACTAAAAATGTCCTACCTTCCGCATTCACGTGGAAAAGCATTTCACTGGCTTTAAAATTTTATAGGACCTCCCAAAATCCTATCCTACCTTCCTTCTCGTAAAAATACATCCGCCACTCTTTCCAGCCTCAAAGCTGCTGCAAGTTAATTTAAAAGACTCCCTCGGCGAGTATTAAAGAGCTACGCGTCCACGTACTGTTTATCAGTCGCCGCCTCCTTGCTCTCTTTTTCGAATCCGCGCGAATGTGTGCAGAGGAAGGAAGAGAGAATACGCCGCCATTCATCGCGCTCCTCTTATCAAAATAATCTTCCCTCAGACTCCGTAGCGCGTCGACACAATACGGGGAAAATCCCTTTCGGGAAAAAGCGGCGCGACGAGGGGGTTTTTCCAAGAGAAAACACAATAAGAGCAAAAATCAAGGGAGGGAGAGGACACGAGGAAGGATGAAGAAATAAAATCAAGTGGAAATGGATGGAAAAATTTTGTTTACTCGAGGAAATTTCATGACGCCGTAAGGATTTACGATGAACTATATAGATACATTTTTACGGTGGGAAGCTACAAAGCAGCGGAAGGATCTTTCCTTTATATAAGTGAATAAAAATTTGTTCTCTTTACACTTGATAATTATTTGATTTTGAAGAAACGCGAATTCTTCTTCCATTCAACCGTACAATAACATTCCGTTCCTCACAATAAAATTGCTAAGTTTATTCGCCTTGTTATACAAATATTGCTGAAAGCAATGGCCGCTTTCCAGGGAACAATACCTGAATTTATGCTCGTTTTAAATTTAAAAATCTTTCCTCATTTTAAATTTAAAGCGACGAGTTCGCCGACCTCGGATTCAAGTGTAAATATTTAAATGACCTAGCCAACAAAAAAGCTGCTACCCCGGCCAGTCGCGAAACTTACAGCAGTTAGCATAAAGGAACGGAAATGAAGAGCGAAAGAAGTACGAAAAGAGGCGAAATCCCGGGGCAGAGGCGCAGAACAAACAAAAGCCGCAGTCCAAAAGACAGCCGGAAGTAGCGTCGCGTGCGCACCGCCGCTCGGTGGAACTTCGGGTGCAGTCCGCCGAAAGCCCAAGTCCGCCTGGACAAGGAGGGTTCGTCGGGAGTCAAAGGGCTCGAGGCTGGGAAATGAAAAGACGGCCGAGAGCCAAGTGGACGAGACGAGGAAATGGCGTGTGAAGACGCGAGAGGAAAATGAATGAGCCGAGAGAAAACCCATTACCGGCCGCGCCTCGCTTTCTTTTCTTGCGCATTGCGGGCGCAAATTTATTCGCTTTATATTCTCGACAAATTGGGGTTTTGAGCTTTGATGAGAGTGAAGAATGTTTTGTCGCTGGTTTCGAAACTTGCTAACGGACGTATAACGTTGAATCTTTTACCGATTCTCCGGCAGATACATGGAAAATCGTGCACAATTTCAGAGCGCACCTTTATTGCGCTCGTTTCCTCTTCAAAGTAAAAGGCAACGAAACAGCAAATGGCAACAAGCGCTCGTAAAAGTAAGGCAACGAGGAATTCGAAGCAGCTTCGAATGCTTGAAAGTTCCATCGCCGAGAAGTAAAGCGCCTTACGCCGTGTTCGACACGCAACTCGGGTGCCGCCTCCCAGCGCGGATGAAGACATCCCAGCTCCGAGTACAAAAGGGAAGTAAGCTCGCGATCCACTTGTTTTCTCTCCCCGGCATCGATCCGCGGATTTATGCGTTCCCTCGGAACTCGTACTCATAACCGCGAGAGCCTCGAGCTTTTTCCCTGCCGGCGGTGGAACTACCGGCGGCGTTAAGGAGAAAGGTGCGCTGTACGAGGCGTTGGCTTATACCCGTATGGATGGATAAAAAAAAAAAAAAAGGGGATACAGAGCGTGGGCGAAGTAGGTCACCGTCGGCAGGTAGCGGCTTCTTCCTCGATTTCGCAAACGCGGATAAACTCGAGCGGCGGCAGCGTTTTTTTCTTTTCGGGATCACTGGCTATCGATTTGCTTGGGTAAAAAATTACTTGTTGCAGTCGACGGTGCGTCGTGAATTAGATATTTATTTAGCTTTTGCGAAGAGGGACGTTTATAAAGTTTTGCCGACTTTGCTGGACGTCGTCAGGTTGGGTGAAAAGGTGCACGATGAGTTTTTCAATAATTTGGTTAACAGAAATTTTGTCGATTTTTTTACTGCAGCCAGTTTCTTATTCTTTTTCTTTTTGATTAAGGAATAGAATATTATATAGCTTTTGTAAAACAGCCGGAATGTAATATTTTGATAACCTTTCAATCTACAATTTCCAGTTATAATAAAAAATCACCGCATAGTTCTCTTTGTTCAGTAGCTTTGTATACCTACACTCAATTAACGCACAAAGGAAATTTCGTTTTTATTACTCTGACAATAGTGCTGGCATTTGTTTGCTAAATGCTAAATGAAAGAGAATTAACTGAAAGAATTGACACGACTTTTACCAGTTTTCAGCGAATGTACACGAATAAGTAATTGAATTTTTCGAGTAATTGGCTTGCAGGGAAGCTTTAATTATCGGTCTAACTCTATACCACTTTTGTGCTTGATTGGAAAACATTTATTAATTTAAAAACTTTTAAAAAGTCACAATAAAATCCCTCTAAAAACACTTGTTGCAAAGTAAATTTAAAGAAAAAAGTAATTCTAAAATTACATAAGTACTTGTTATTTCGCAAAACTTTTCGAGCAATAAGAACCTATCCTTCGTTGACACAAAGCAGTGATCTGGACAAAACTTTCTTTTCCGATACACTGCTTCTGCACCCAAGCAAATAAAATTCAAAGGCTTTTTTGGAAATGCAAACCCAGTGAACAAAATACGATTGGGTCAGGGTAACTTTTGCGGCTATCCGTTGCTTCTTGGCCTACATAACACTACAGACGAGGCGAAAGAAGGAAAAGCACAAAGGCCATCGTCGTGTTCTATTGCGGCAAGAGTCAAGAAGCGCAGCATTTAGGGCTCAAAAAGTCTGCCCGCCCAGTTGAACGAACCAACATCGAGGAGGACAGCTGAGAGAGAGAGAGAGAGAGAGCCGAGCGCTTGGTGTTGTATGCACGAGTGGAAGAGGAGAGCAGTCTTTGGCGCGCTTCTTTTATTTTCCGCCCCTCTTCTTTCTCGTTTTTTTGTTCTTCCGCCGCGAAAGTAGAGGCGAACGGGGACAAGCAGCGCTCGAGTCACTCGGCAGATTATATACTGCCGAGGGGGTTGATCGACTTAACCCACCTATCGCGAAATTTGCTGAGGATCCAGTTTTTGAAACTCGTTTGGTTACAGGCTGAGTTTTCCACTTGTGTCTTACGTGATTGAGATTGTGCGCTGATGGAATTTAGGATTCTGTGACCCTGCCGAAGAATTTTGTACGAGCGATAAATTATTCGGAATGAAGAAATGACTATTTTTTAACCGATGAAATAAAGTTACGAAAAATGAAATCTATTTTAAGAAAACGCACGAACGATTGATCAAAATTATTAATCGCACGGCCCCAATCGCGTGCTCGCCTGTCGTCCTGGGCGCGCCAGCTGTCTTCCTTCAAAATCTCCTTACCATCAAAAAAGATTAGTGAAATTAGCTGACACGATTGAAACAATAACTTAAAAAGGGAAGCTCCACCTCTCAAAGGCCAGCCCCGCCGTTTCCCTTCGCAGTAATCCAACTGAGCGAAACAGACCGGCTCCGCATTAGTCCGCAGAACTGCAGAGCTGCTGCAGCCGCGAGTGGAGATTCACTCGAGCATCTCGCATAATATATACACTCCTCCGCAATCTCCGGCGGTTTTTTTAACGCATCCTCGCGCGGCCCATTCGTTCCGGCGTTTTTCCGCTCTCTCGCGAAAAAGCATCGCAATCTCTCGAGTCGAGTGTCATTGGCGGGCCGCGATTCCTCCCGTCTTCCTCGACGGCCCGCTGGGAAATTGAATGCTCGAGAGCTCCTCCAGCCGAGAGAGAAAACTTCTCTCTCTCCCTCGACTGTGCCTCTCGCTTCCTCTTTATTTAACTCTTTGACTTTGCCCCCGTTCGACGCTACGGCTTTGGATTATCAAGAGCTAATCGATCGGGCGAGTTTTTCTTTGCGGAGTTGCAATTTTCTATGCCGGCTGGATGAGCTTGTTAAAGGGAATGGAGTTGAGGAGTAATTTCTGGATTAAGCTGCCTTCGGAGAGAAAGGGAATTTTAAGGAGGAAGCCGACTGGATTTTATTGGTACTCGGTGAGAGAATTATTCAAGGGATTTTTATTCGAGCAATTGCGTGGGACTTTTAAACTCTGAAAGGGCGAGCGTTAATTATAAGGAATTTCAATTCAGGGAAGTGAAAGGTTTTACATTGTTGGTAGAGCTTAATTAAAACTGGCGTTTCTATCGGATTATCACAATCAGCTCAATTTTAAAATTATTATTAAGCAACGAATATTTTTTAAAAAAGTAGTTAAAAACAATTCACAGAGGAAAGATAAGGAATGAATTTGATTAGACCATCAAAAGCAAGCCTTAATTTATTTTTAGGATGTATTCACTGCTGTTCGTTTTTGTTTCAAGACTTACATCCTTTCCTTGACCGTGACGTTCGAAATAAGTCTACGGATGAGAGGCGGAAAGAGGCTCGTAATCTTGGCCAAGTAACTCACTTATTCAGAGAGAAGGAAAATAATTGAGGCGTCAGTTGCGAATCTCATTCAGAAGCAGCGGCTGAGCTTCCATAATTAGAGTTTTTGTAACGAGGAATACAGAGTAAGGGATAAAAATAGAATTTCAAATGTTTTGTAAGATATTTTCAGTTTATATAATTATGGTTTGAAAGTCAACAAATACGTAAAACATTGGGATTTTAAATATTATAGTAAAATTATATTTATTTCAAGCTGCGAAAATTTTTTGAAAATTTTTTATTAAATTATTTCAATACAGGTTTTATTATGCAGCTTTTTCAGGGCGAATAAAAATTATGGACTAAGTTTATTTTATTGTAATGCTAAAAGAAATTCTAAATAATTAAATTCCTTCTCTATTGGATTAATTTTCTTTCGTTTATTTCCAAAGCATAAAACTTTCACTGCTATTTTAGAACATTTTCAACGTTAAATAACGTTGACAATCGAAAAGCGTACTCGTCAGAAATTGTAATCAGCTTTAATTTAATCACTTGGTCACATCTGGGAAATTTCAATTGAATCCGTTAATAATAATTGAAGACCCAATTACTCTGCAGACCTTCCAATAATACCGTAATTCAACTTTAAAGATTTAATCTCAATTCAATATTTTTCTAAACATTTCCAAAAACTTTTTACGTGCATAGAGTTAAGTATAAAAAAATTGATGGTTTGCTGAGTTTACTTGTCTTCCGGCATAATAAAATTTCTCGGGGATATTTTTTACGAAGTACGGATTTGCATTATCGGAAATGTTTTTTTTTTTTTTTCAAATGCTCGTGTCGACAGGTTGCATATTTGCATACATATTTCTAAGCATCGATCGTAGCCTTTACTCAGACGGACGTGTATTTTTATAGCGATATCAACGTATCTGCAACTGATTTTAATGCTTATAAGTACATAAACATTTCAAAGGAATTATTTTGAGTAAAATTTCTTTGATAAATAAGTAAGGCACTTCAAAGCCATTAAAACTAATTTTTATTCAGATATTTAACTGAGGATATTAAGAAAGCTGTTCAAGCTAGAATTTCGGTCAGCGGGTCAAAGCAATACAATGGTATATCTCTCTGCCTAAATGATTTTCCGATTCGCCGTGAACGTCAAATTTGCAATCGCAGCGAAATTATATTCCAGAATGGCAATGGGTGCCACTGCAAATTAATCCATTTACGGAGGCAGCGGCGCGGATCTCTCTTCGAAAAATTACGACCTCTTGGCGTTCGATTAGCCGGATCTTACCTCATTTCCGGATTGGGCGACCTTCCGCTCGACGTTATTGGCGATTGGATTTGGCCGCGCTTTCCGATAAAATGAGTTTCGCAGCAGCAGGGACTTGTAGAAAGGAAACAATTTTTTTTTCGTCGCGAAGAAGGAAATTAAGGTCGTGTGGGGAATATTGCTGGGGATATTCGCAATTTCTAGTTCATAAGTCATATTTCGTCTTTTACTCCAATATTTTTCTGCTCTTGTTTCAATATTTTAAAATCACATGTTTACATATACAGAATTCAATTTTCTAAATAAGTATAAAGAGACGCGAGACCTTCATTTACAGCATATCTTCTCTCCGTCATGCCCGAAAGAAATAAATAATCCCCTTATCCCGAAAATTGAAAAAATCCGAAATATACTCCACGACCCATAAAAATATCAATTCCAGCACCAAGATAAACCAACCCTCACTCCGATCTACACGTTTCAAGCTCGGCTGGCAAGCCAAAGCGACAGTCTTTCGCTCGGCAAAAATCCTCTCCTTCCGCCTTCGCCCGAAACGTCTTAACTACGAGGCTCGCGGAACTGTCCGAGCAGAGATAACGTGGCCCACTTCCATCGAGTACATACATATATATATATATATATATACGGACAGCCGTTCGCCCGAGTATACACTGCACGTGCTCGCGCTCGCGCGCCCAGAGTCTCGGGCGGTAACCGACAAAGGTGTATACACGCTGTCACTGCCGTCTAGGCTCGCACGTCTTTGTCGAGGTCCGGGTTTGTGCGAGCTCGCGTTTCCGAGGGGGGGAGCTAACAATCGGGGAGCTGCCTCCGCCAAATGTCGCGCGCTGATTGAGTCGAGCCAATGAGACGCGCCGGCAGGAAGAGATGATTAGAGAAGCACGTCGGGCTGAGCGATGACGGGCTTAATAATCGGGCTCGGGTGCGCGAGATTATGGGATTTTTTGCTAATGAATAAGAGGAGTGATTGACGAAAGACTGGCTCGGTGACGAGGCGCCTCTTCGCTTCGAGTCCCCTTTCGGAAGACATATCTGTTTGTAAAATTAATCTTTCGCATTAGAATTTTTAAAGTTAAGATTTAACTCAGAGCTATTATTTATACAATTTTAATTGAGATTGATTGCCGAAAAATGGCAAGAATTAATTAAAATGGTACGTGTCCTGCTTAAATAGGACACACAGACACTACCTTTTTCTTAATCACTTATTAATAGAAAAAGCAAAAAATTGATTCTTCAAAGCGTATATAAGCTAATGTGCGGCTATCGGCTCGTGCAGGTTCTAGATCAGTGATCCACGTAGCACTATTTCAGACTCCCTCTACTCACTGATCCAGAAGTCGCATGAGCCAGTAACCGCATAACTATAATGAATTTTTTGCTATGTGGCTTCTTATATACTCTCCTTAATTCGAAAAGGTCTTTTTCGCTCCAACTACAGGTGTAGAAGAGCGAAGGATTGCAAGAAAATTACGTAGCTTTTTCACTACCCGCGCGAAGTTCTCAGTCTCCAACGGCTGCTGCACTGCGCTTCGCGCGGCAAACTAAAATACATCGCCATCATCAACCCTGATGTAATATAAATAAGAGCAGGACCTTTCTCTGTCTCTCCCCATTTCTTCCGTTCTCTCGCTCTATACTTTTTACTTATTTGCTCTTACGGGAACTTAATGGTCCAAACTATTAGCTTGTTGCCTGAATATTCGGTTATCGAAGAAAGCAGTCGGATGTCGATTGTTAGTTTCTTCAGCTTCGTATGTCAAGGCAGATTGCCGATAAGGAAAAGCAATCGGATGGCTTTTCATCAAGAAAGCAATTGAGTCGGTGGCCCGTCCTTTTTTAGATAATTGCAATTAGGACTTTGGATTGATCAAGTGTGTATGTAACTGTGCCAGAGTTTCTACGTGACTTAAAATAATTGGATTTTTATGTGCGTTGCTCTAGTTATTCCTTAATGACTGGCAACGCTAATGAAATGCAAATATTTGCAAAACAAGACGAGCAGCGCTAACTATAGTTTTATTTAATAAAGTTATTAAAAATAAACAAAAAGTTTTAACAATAGGTACAAGTTTCTCTCTATTTTCATTTTCTGTCGAATGTAAATTAATTAATAAAATTTAATTTAATATTATTTCCATTTGACAATAATTCTATTTCGCTTACAAAAAACTTTTTAGTAAAGTGAGAAAAATCAATTTGAAACATTTTATGATGGACGCTCGATATCAATCACTTGAAAAGTTCAAAAGTACTGAAATAGTTCAAAGAAAATACTGAAGCAACCTTGTTGCACGACGTAAGTATGCGCACGCCAATAATACTCTTACACGTCCACTTCAAATAAGTCGAAAGCGAATAGCGATAGACGTACGAAAATAAAAAAAGATCTTCAGAAAAAGAAAAATATTTGGCAAGCCGAAATAGACGATTAATAGAAATTTAATAAGATAATCGTGTATGCCTGAGATTTGTGCGACAAGACATTTCTCCAGCGAAAAATCCCCCGGCGAAAAAGCCCTCAGTCAACCAGCAGAAAATTTGATTACGAGCAAGCGAGTCCCGAAAGAAGGGAGAAAAACATTCTTCTGGAGTCCGAAAGAGTGCTTCTCTCAGTTTACTTATTTATCTGAGCGAGGTGATTCAGACGTGCACACTGGACAATTACTCGTCTCTGCCCTCTCGTTTAATTATTCAGGAGCGGCGCCAGGCTATTCACAGTGCTTTGGTTCAACCCCGGAGGGAAGTCGTCGACCTCTTTCTCTCTCTCTCGCGTTCTTACCGGCGGTCAAGACCCGAAGGGAGGAAAGAGAGAGAGAGAGAGAGAGAGAAACAAGAGGCCCTACAAAGTTTCTTCCTTCGTCGTATTGTATAGATTTTCTGATCACGTGATTCTAACTCAATTATATCCACCTCCGACACCCCTTGAAGGGAGGAGAGGAGATTGGCGAGCTGCGGTTTGCTTTGTCTAGTCGGGCAGAAGAGCAATGGCTCGTCTCGAGAGGAACAAGTTTTTCTTCCACCGGCGTTACTTTACTACACTGACTGCTATTTATCATTTTAGTGGCCGGCCTCGTCTGTTTCAATTTATAGAGAGAAGGAGCGGCCGAGGGTCCGCCCTCTTTTAGAGCTCTGATACATGATTCAGATCGATGGTCAGCAATATTTCATTGGAGAATCTTCGAATTAACGGAGTCGAATTCTTTGGAATATTGTTTTTGGTAAATGAATTAAAGACTCTTTATTGATTAGCAATAAATAACTTATGTCAATGCAATGATAAACTCCGACGGAGAATTAGTTATCGTTGCTAATGGTTTTAATCCAGACTTTAAGTTATTATTATATATAAACATTTAAAAATCAATATTACAGAATAATATTTTTTTCAACTTAACAATACTATTAATCTCCAAGTTGCTTTAATACCAACATTTTACAACGATTCTTGGCAGTTCAAACATTTCCGTTCGAAATTATCAATCGAATAAAGATTGATTTAGTACCTCCTTTTTTCAATCGTAAAGGTACCGCGCGATAAAACCAGATATTTCAAGATTCTTAAAAGATTTTCTAACCTCGAATCCTATTTCCCAAAGAAATAATAAAGTTTTTACACCTATAGTAACTGACAGCTGGTATCTTAAAATGCTTAAACCTTATGCTTACATTAAGAGAAATGACAAATTTGGAACTAATCATTAATTGCTGGAGTTTCCAAATATAACAAGCGAATCAGAACGCACAAAATAGAGCAAACTCTCCTCTAATTAAAGTCTTCCCTGTCATCGAATTTCCTCAAAAGTTCAACCAACAGTCGCAAAATCGATTCGGTCCAAAGCGAACAATTCCGAGCCGACCATCCAGCGCTCAATACTTTTCTGATCGCAGCAACTCTCCGCAAAAGCCGAGTCTTCCGAAAAGCTCGGAAATGGCACAGCCCACAAGGCGCCAACTACTCGGGCGTGAAATCAATTCGCGGCTCTCCTCCGCTGCACCCGAGTAAAGATCTCCGAGCTTTGTCTTCGCCAACTGGATGCCGGCGTGTAATTAAATGCTACCGGCATTTGCTCGTAATTCCGCTCTCCGTTCCGCAACTAAGCAGTTAATTAATTCGCGCGTGAATTCGCTCGCAGCTGCCCTCTGAAGTCGGAAAGTGCACTCGGCTAACGAGACAATTATTGCCGGCGCTCTGCACATCGCGCATCGGCGAAACGAACTTTTCCTGCGGGCGGCTATACGAACCTAAGCGATAAATTGCTCGATGTTGCACGCCGAGTGACGTATTTAGAACCATCAAGCGTCATCGAGATTGAATTATCGCGCCAAAGAGTTGGTTAGTAGGTAAAGGATGAAAAGTTTTTTTAATGGTAGTGGTAATTAGGATGGAAATGCTAAATTTAGAAGCGTACGAATTGATACTTTATATAGGTATTGATTCAATTTTGCTCTTTCGCTCGCCTAAAAGCAGTGACGTCGAAATCAATACTCTACGTTTCACGAATATACTAATATTATTGTTTATTATTCGACGAACACAATGGTACTTCATTCGGCCCGGTAACAATTGCTGCAGTGTACCGCGAAATTCATAAAGACAGTTATAAATTAATTTTGGGAATTCGTATCCCAGGTCCCAGACAATTCAATTTCTCGGGTCCGTATTCGTTTGCAGAGGTCGTTTGATTCGAAGCAGTCAATGTAAACCTTGTTAGAGATAAATCAGCTTGACATGGATGAGAGCTTCGGGGTAACTTAATTTTTTTGCTGCAGAAAAACTGGTTACTTTAACAACTAACCTATATTTATTAATCAATCTAATCAATTTTATTAAACATGATTACAATATTCTTAATATAATAAGATTTTCTTCTAAGTTTCTAAGTTTTTAGAAGCATCTCTGTTTATATGTCATTCCAAAGTTAGCATCTGCGCGCTGGGCAATTAAATAGTTACAAGGTGTTGCTACCGTTAGTGGGATCAAAACGACCAAGGTAACGACATAAAGTCTAGCACGAGGATTCTTCCTAAACCAACAAGATCCATTACTGCAACAGCGTTGCAGCTCGTGTTGCCTAGATCGTAAATGATAATCGCCACAATGTCAATATGAACTCGTTGTATGAATTCAAATGTTGGTTCGTTCTCATTAGTATTTTTTAAATGTATTCACTGTCATGTAAATAACATGTAATTAGTCATTTCAATAATTTAAAAATGTGCCAGCTTATAAAAAACTCGAATAGCTATACTAACTAATTTCATCATGTTAAACGTTATTATTCAGTTCGATAGCAATGCAATTAAAGCCTAACTATATAGTAGAGGGTATTCTTCCAATAATGCATTAGCAAAATTGGATCAGAATATCGTTTTTTTTCTTTATTTAACAGAAAGGATCGAACAGTAAAAGTTAATTACCTCACTCTGAGAAAAATGAAGATGTAAATTTTACTAATTTTCATTACAATCCAGGGACAAACTCGTCTTGTCATGGAAACTAATGGGACAAGATAAAAAATTACTATAACGATAAAATTTACCGTAAAAATTAGTAAATTTTGCTCCATTGACTAGCAAGTTTCAGGAGAAGGCGAATGTGTGTTCGTCGACTAAAATGAACAACGTTAAAATTTAAATCTTCATTTTTCTCAATATTCACGCTGCTCTCAGAATCTCGTAGAATATTCTTTCTTCGTAATAAAATGGAACAAACGCATCACGAGGCATATGGTTACATGAGATACTCTGCAATACTCACAGAAAGCTATATAGGTTGTTTGCTAACATCGAAACTTTTCATCTTTCGCCCTATCCAACAACCTCTTCGCCCAACGTTCAGCAACTAAAACTCAAGTTTAATTGCAATCTTAGTAAGCAACAAGGCTTGCTTGCAAGCGCCTTTATTACCGCGGATAGATAATAATGGGAAAAGGGTTCTTCCGAACTCGCGAAGGCTCGGAGATCCCAAAGTTTCCCCGGCAACTTTCGAATCCGTCCGGAAAGTTTCTTTCGTGCGCCATCGTCGTTTTCGTGTAATGTCTTGAAAGCTCGCTTGAAAGGGTTCGAAGCTATGCGGGATTCCATGGAAGCTTTTGTTCCGATTGATCGAGCTCTGATTACTTATTATTTTCCGTTCATCAGCCGGGGAGAGTATTTATAGTTAATTGGAGAATAGACGAATAGGAAGCAGCAGATGGGTGACCGATTAAATAAGGCATCGGTGACCGCATTCAGGTATCAGATACCGATCCACGTGAAGGATTTTATAGCAGGGCGATTAGCCTCGTTCGAAGAAGCCATAATCTGAGAAAAGACGAGAGGAAACAACGAAACCCGCAGTACACAGTATGATTTCTTTACAGTTTGCTGCAGGATATTGTTCTGCTTTTTGTGGAACTTGATAAGTCTTACTGTCATCTACATCTGCCTGAGGTTGTGAAAGGCGTTGAAATCACGTCTAAAAAATGTTTCTTTTTCAAAGTTAACTCTTCATCAGACCAGCTATCATGCATTCCATACTTTCAAAATAAGTTTTATGTATGCATTACTAATAAATAATTGCCTAATGAAAGTACTAAATACATACCACATTAACCAATGGTAATAACGGTAATAGCTAACAATAATTCTTTCCGAATTAGGGTAATATTAACTTCTCGAGCTTTTCACCAGTACCTTTGAAACATTTCAGTTGACGATAGCAAACAAACGCGGCACATATAGCGAAAGAGATCAGAAAGCTCGCATTCCAAAATGAATGGAAGAGTCCTCGAATTTGGTACAGTTCCTACAAACAGTGACGGAAGCGAGGCAATACCTCCAGCACTTGGGAAAATCGTAGCCTCCCACTCATTCCGGTCTACATACAGTTCAAGTACAGCTGCGGTGAGCTTTGAGCCGATATGATGCAACGCCGGGAGGGTTCACCATTTTTCCTCCTCCTCGCTGTACGTACGTCTTTTCTGTTTAACTAGGCAAAGGGTTCTCGACAGCGCAATTTCGATCGAAATGTTTGCGCAGCCTTTGAGCGGAGTTTATGTATTTGTAACGCGTCCTTGACTTTCCTCTCTTTTTCCGTTTCTATTTTCGCTTCGGAACTAAAGCCTCTGTATCCTAAGTTTTCCACCTAGATATGCCGGTCGATTCGAGAATGCCAGTGTGTTTACTTGATTAAAAAAAAAAGTAAGTCAACGAATTTTTTTAGAATTTTTTGAAACCTGCTTTGCAAAAAAACAACTGTCGAGTGAATGTTTAAACTTAATTAAAGTAACACTTTCAAAGTGGGAGAATACGGTTTAAAAAAGTTCAATAAGAATTAATAATTATTTAATAATTACTTTGTACAGTTACATTATTGTGCTACCGTTTTAGCTACAAAATCAGCAGATAAGACACGCTTCGGACGTACAAACAGCCGGTTATTAAGAAGAGGATCACACGAGATTGCGCGGGACTAATTAAAGTTCCGAGTGACGCTAATAGATGAATTCGAAAAGAGCTCAGATTAAAACCTACGCAAGCGCGAAATTTAGATTCGGTCTCTGCGATTTACACCCTCGTCTCCTTTCGTTGAAAATATCCTTTGTCCTGGGAGTTTCTATCTAAAGGTCGACACGCGGCGCGGCTGCTTTGAGGGTGACATCTGTCATGTTGCCAAAGTCATAAATCAAACACGCCAGCCGCCCCTTCTTCAACCGAGGTCTATTAATTACTGTACTTTTTGCGTTCGAAAAGGTTGAAAAGTAGCTGTTGGACACGTGGCGCAATTCATGAACTGCTACCGATCCGCAAACTTAAATCTTTATCCGTATTTTGATGATTTCTTAAAAATGTAATATTTATCATAGACATAAAATTGTACAGATTAAACTACTTTCCTATATTTACTTGTTTGCTCGCTTCTTCGCGAAATAAAAAAAGGCTTCTTATACGACTTGGAACGGCATCAGAAACAGCTAAAACTGCAGATCGAATAAATCGGCACCACACTATAGATTTCCTGAAAAAACGCAAACTACCCGTCATTACCGACCATTAGAATCTAAGTTCTATTCGACGCAAGGGTGCACGGTGCATCGATATCACCATAATAGTCCATCGGCCTCACCGGCAATTCCGACGCCTCGCCCGGATCGGCAATTGTAATTAGCCGGGTGGAGTGCTCGAGCTATACATCGCGCGTTCATCGTCCGGCGAGCAATTGACCCTTTTACCTGAAAGCGCCGGCTGGCTCGCATCGATCGCAATCCGGTTATTATGTATTCGCGGAATTAACGGGCGCGAAATCTGCGCTCGCCCTCAAAGTAGAAGCGAGAGAGAGAGGGAGAGAGAGAGAGAGAAAGGCTGTGGGTTTAAGCGGCCCTAAAAGCTTTGAGCGCACGGCAACTAAACTGCTCGCA
>UCOL01003283.1:0-19886 GCA_900474335.1 Ormyrus nitidulus | reverse complement strand
ATGGTGTACACATACTTATATATGTATGTATGTTAATAGAAGTGTGTTCTACGTTCAACTGGAAACAACTAAAAGTTGAGAGACGACAAAATATTTTTGAGGGCAAACGTAGATTTGCACATATATAAACACGTACGCGCTATTAGAAGCTTGTATTAAGTGAAAATATGTGTATACATTATACAAATTTTATCATCATCATTGTTTATACATATAGGTAGAATCATAACTTTGGAATTGTTTTGTTTTATAATTTTCATTAAATTTATTAATTTAAATTAGTATAATTTCAAAAAAGTTTAAATTTTGTTTATTAAGAAAAAGTTTATCTGCAAATTTGTTTTTGTTAATTAAAATTTTGTTAAATATGTATGGGTAATACAGTCCATAGAAAATAAATTTGTTTTTGTGATCAATAGTTGAAGGGACTTATTTTAAGATGGATCGGTAACAATTATATTACAACTCATTGAAATAAGCATCTACTTTCTTTTAAACAGTATAAACACGAAGTATATCAGTTCGCAAAGTAAATAAAAAGTCAGATTTACTGCTGTAAGCTTTTCTCCCGTGCGCGCATAACATTAAACCTGAAAGAGAACGGTTGAAAGAAAGCCGATGGAATATCCTTTTACGCGGAAGGGAGGCTCCCGTGGTCGGCTTCTTCCCAACTCCAGCAACGAGATCGGACGCTGTTCCGCACGCGCAGCAATGCCTGTGTCTGGCAGGTGCAGTTCGCGTTTTGGTTACGAATCACGCTTTTGGGTCAAAGAACGCACTGAATCTCGTCCGTGCACGCCGAGGCGATTTTGAAATTATCGTTTGCGGCGAGCGAGGTTCAACTTTGGAAGGTGAACTCGACGATGCTCCGGAGAAATAGATTCTATTTATAGTTTGAGTAGGCCATTCTTGATATTCAAAATGGGCAAGAAGGATTACTTGTAATTATTAGCATCAGTGTCATTTGCATTAACTGTATAATATAAATTAAAATTTTCTATTCTTCCTTAAAAGCTCTACAATAAAAGTACCTTCCATTTTCTCAAAGTAAGCGAATTCGCGCCGCAAGCATTAATTTTGCACACTGTATTCGCGCAAAGCAGCCATTTATTCCCAAGTATCTTTTTATGGTTTTATTTATAATTTCTTATGGGAGAAACAAAGGAAAATGCAAAAGCATCTAGACGTCTCAGATATTTCCGAGGCAAAGGCGGC
The DNA here is from genome assembly GCA_900474335.1 of Ormyrus nitidulus. Classification (NCBI taxonomy): domain Eukaryota; kingdom Metazoa; phylum Arthropoda; class Insecta; order Hymenoptera; family Ormyridae; genus Ormyrus; species Ormyrus nitidulus. The sequence continues at coordinate 18,671 of UCOL01003283.1, read as the reverse complement.
ATTACTCCTCATCAATCGGCGATCGGTCAGCGCCGACCGGCGTCAGGGTCGCGCGTGCGTCAAATCTCCCCGATTCCCGGTAAAAAAAGTCGCACGGCCGGCGTATGCAAACGAAGATTCCGCGTTCGCGCAGAATCCTGTCAATCAGTCGCGCCGAGTTTCCGCAAACGGGCCGACCTTCTGACGCAATATTTACTGTCATCATAACGCAATCTGGCCGGTATTAATATTATGTCAGTCACACACGCCGCGCAGCGTGGTATATGAATCGCCGACGCCGCCGCTCTCCCGGGAGGGACGAGATAATAATTCTTTCGCCGCGATCAACAGTCCATTCGAGTCCGGGACCGAGAGCGCATTTTGAATTTTAAGAGCCGCGAGTCTTTCCGCAGATCCGCCTTGTTTCACGTCATTGCTCCTCTTCCATTCTCGTCTTCGTGATTGATTCCGAGATTTTTTTCAACAAATAAAGTACAGTTGGAAAATATTTTTTGGCGAAAGGACGCGCGCGGGTTCCGTTAAGAAATTTTTTTGTTATGTTTGTCGGTGACCGATGCTGAGTGTATCTTCTTGAATGTTGCTCTATATTGATAGGAGTTTGCGATGCAAAATCGAACCAGAAAATTCTTTTTAAATATTTAAATATTTTATCACGTGTTTTTCAAAAGACTTGCTAAATTCAGGCTTGTTCTAGCTGGTTTTTGATTTTTCTAATTTGACCTCTGTAATTCAATAAGTAATCACATTCAGTTTTAAAAATGCATCACTACTTCCGGTCATCACTTTTTTAAAAAAGAAGGAAAGATTATACAATTCAAGAGATTGAATATAAAATATAAAACGTTTCTAATTAAAGTTAATATAAATACTAACAAATATTCAATTTTATATTTTTTTAATATTTTAATTTGAACCAGCTTCAATTAAAAATCACATTATCCAACTAATAAAAATAGCCTCTGCACTGGCAGGTTTCAGCAGAACAAGAATTTGCTCCACATCAAAGTACCTCGCTTGCAATACTAAGCAGCACCTGGCTAATTACGGAATAATCAATTATTCTCGGGATATATTTCGCCGAGCGAAAGGCACGTCCTCTCTCGCGCGCTAAGATAAGGACGCGCCGAGAAAAAGAGCAGGAGAGAAGCGTCTCGTTGAAATGCCTGGATAATTCGCATTCTTTCGCCTACCCCGTCTGGGCGAATTCATTAAATGTGTCGCTTGTTTACGAGCATCAGACTCACAATCGATCGCTCACTTCCTGTCCATCCTCCCCAACCAAGTCGATTAGCCTTTTAACACCTGCAGCTGCGATACGTTCATTCAGTCATTCCCACGACACTCCTTGACTTTTCCAGACTCAATGAAATTCCGATCGGCCGAAGATCTTTTGATATTTCGTGCACGGTGCTGCTTTCCTCTCTTTTCCACTGCTTTTGCTCGCGGATAAATAAGGATTGAAGTCTGTCGAACCGAGAGGGCGGAGAAAATTCTGTTTAGTCGGTGTTAATGAATTCTTGCGTAAGAAACCGTTTTTCTCGTCTTCGATGCTTTTAATTAAAATTTAACTACAACTACCGACGCTTGAAAAAGTACGTCGCATGCATTTCTAGTTAATTTAGCAGCACACTTGCGAATACCGATGTAATTTTTTTTTATTACTAACCGAAATAAGAATTGACGTTTTAAACCTTAAAATAGGAAGACTTGACAAGTATAGTATCAAAACTTTTTAGTTTACTACTTGTATATATAAAAAATGGGAAAATGCATAAAATTATGAGCTATGAATCAGTTGAGGTTTTTGATTTTGACTAATAATAATAACATATAAAAATATTAACTAATTCTTTTGGAATTAATACTCGATTATTAAATTGATTAGAATGAAACATTTGGCATTGAAGAAAAATTGTTGAAAATTCACGAAGCCGTTTTCCTTTATAAAAAGAAAAATGAACATTTCGAAGCGTACGTCGATACGTACGATTCGGCTTGGCTCGCGGCAGCATTATCAGTGGCACGTACACCAATTTTACTTCGCAAATGTTTGAATAAAAGCAGAAACAGCTCTCGCACTTTAGTCGTAATGTTCGGCGTGCACGAAAGCCGAGCCGGGAATTCAGTATGAAAATTGTGTTGTTATGGACCTTTATTGCCGCTGTTTTGCTAAACTGTTTTGAGGTAATAATAACTATTCTTTGAAGTGAATGGGTAACTTAAGTAGATTCGTTATGTTGAACTGTGAATTTTCTGAAAAAATTAAAAAAGATATTTTTCACTGAAATTATGGAAAAAGATTAAATAGCTCAGCATAAATACAAGTGTAGCATTTTATATATGGATTTAACAAAGAAATATTGTAAATTTAATGAAAGTATTTTGTTTTCGTTTGAAATCAGCAAACTTTTTGTCACGTCATTGATGACTGTACTCGAGGCTTCGACTACTGGTGTTCGTCAATACATAATGCAAAAAAATGTCAGGTACGATATGAAAATTTTATTTTTTATATAGGAAACGAGCATTGTTATATTTTTAACTTTTTCTTACGTCAAGAGCCTATAATTAAGCGAACGTTATGAATAAATGTTTAGCGTGCATTTTGATGTAGAAGAAACAATTAATTATTTAACATATCGTTTAAGTGGGGCCGGTGAATAAAAAATAAAAAAAAACCTCTTATCGTTAAATAAAATCGAATAATTAGGCTTACAAAATTTATACAGAAGTTTAATTGAAATGAAAGCATATTTCTATAATAGAAAGTGAGAAAAAGTATTTTAGAAGTTCATAAGTTCAATGTTAAAAATATTAAAAATCAAAATACATTTTCAGAAAGAAGAAGAATGTTTTCCAACCACGACAAATAACTATATTCAAATAAAGCATATAGAAGATGTGCCACTAACATCAGATGATAGCCCTGTAATTGAGAACAATCCGTATGGAGGATTCATTGGATAATATAATATAAATAATTAAATATCATTATTTTAATTTTATTTCAACATATATATTCATATATACTCCACCAAAAATTATGCTATTGAAATTGAATGCTGTAAGAATTCCATCAAAATTAAACATTTTTTCTTGAAAGCCCGTTTAATATTAATGATCCGCCGATTGTGTAAATAATTAGATAAATATGGGTTGTACATGTACAAGAGTTAAATACAAAAGTTGTTATTGTAAATCTCCTTAATATATCTTTTTTATAAAGTGTTTCTTTCGAACTCGTTTTTCTTTGTACAATACCATTATAAAAAGGTAAAAATCACTAAGAATTCGCTAAAACACAGCTTTTATAAAGTTTGTAAGAAACTCTATAAACGCGATTTCAAAATAAAGTGTAAGTATATATTGTAGTTTTTCCTACAAAATTTAAATATCCATATTATTTTAACCCTTACTAGAGTCACAGCTTTTTGTGGAGATCGATAGCATAAATTTGAACTTATATTTTTGATCTGAGTGTACTTTTAAGCAATTTAAGATTTTAACTAATTAGTATGAATGTAAATGACTTACATTCGATAGTTCACTACAATATATCACTTCACTACAATATAAACATATAAAGTAAAGATTATTTAATAAATCTGTGTAGTTTGGAGATTAAATCTAGTCTATATTTAATTTTATTGATTTTTTAAGTTGTCCTCTGTACAGGACACTGTGACTCTAAGGGTTAAAATCAATTCTGTACACTAAAAATTAATCTAGACTCATTTTTACGCTGACGAAAATATAAGGTCCCTGTTCGGTTACATGTAATAAAACAAACATTAACAAAAATAATACATTAATAAAATAATTACGTCAAATTATCTGCGGTATAATAAAATGATGCGCGTAACTTATGCATACCTAAAAAGAAACGTGCATTATTAAACATACATACAGCCATCCCTCCTGTACGTCCAAAAGGTTACTAATCTAGATTATTATAAAAAGAAAGCGAGCAAACCTCTCTCTCTCTCTCTGAACCGACTCATTAAACCCAGAATCAATAAATTCCCACGCCACCTTCGCGCGAGGGAGAATCATCATCCTCGCGCCATTAGTCACCGTCGCTCTCGCACTCCGACCACGTTGATTCTAATTTCTGCACCTGTCGCCGATCTGCCGAACGCGGCTCGCCGTACGTCGGCGAACCCCGCCGACAGGGGTGTCCGCGTTTATCAGATCTCTCGCCGCGCGAGAAATCTGAGTCGGCGCGCGCGCGACCGCACCGCAACCGGCGATTCATCGAATATATTCGCGGCCGATCGCCGATTCCGCTCACGCGTATTCATAAGCGTGTGCACGCGCGCGCCGTCGTCGTCGTCGTCTCTCCTCCGGCTTTAAATGAGGAGGAGGAGGAGGAAGGGGATGCGCCTCTCTCGTTTCTGCTGCGGGCTGCATTTTTTTTCCAGGGTCCTCCGCGTATAAAAGCAATTGCCGATCCGACCGGTAGCGAAGTACGACGAGCGACACCGCGGTAGCTAGCCAGTCCATTGTCCGGCACCCCGTTGCTGATTACTTGCTCGATTGGAGGTTCGATTAGCTGGTTTTCGTTGGGTTGATTCTGGTAGAATTTCAGTTTGATTTTTCACGATTGAGAGATGGCTTCGTCGATTGCTCTCCTGGCTTTGATCGTCGCGGCTTGCGCCGTCACCGCTGCCGAATCTAGAGCTTTGCCCGATGCTTGTAAGTACAATCGACAAATTTATTGATTCTTAACAAAAATAACAGAATTTCATAGCTTCAAACAAATAATTCTTTAAAAGAAAAAAAAAAAAAACTTGAAACAAAAAATTCGATCGATAGTGCCGGTGCCGATGGTGGTGGACATCTTCGACGCCCCGATAGCTTTCGTGCGCGGCAAGCGCTCCTCCTACCCGGGCTATCCGGGCTACCCTCAGAGCACGATGATGTTCACCGGCTTCTACCGGCCGACTCGTCACTCCGCCAGCAGCGGCGGCGTCTACGCCCAGGGCAATTCCGTGGGCGGCGGAGGCGCCTACTTCGGCCGACCGCAGTACCTGAAGGACGGGCCCGAGCCGATCGACGAGCCCGAGGTCTCGAGCGCCGACGCACTGGCCGCGCCGCTCGTGCCCGAGGACGTCGCCGAGGAGGAGCAGCAGGAACACGAGCAGCAGCAGCCGGAACGGAGACCGGAGCAGGAGGAAACCACCACGCAGATTCAGGTGCGTGATGTTTCGTAGATCTTTGGATGAAAGTTTAAGATTTACAAGGTTCCCTTCCGCGTTGAAATGTCAATTTGCGTGAAAATAATTAAGAAAAGAGGAGCAGCGATGGCTCAGTTGATAGAGTACCGGTCCTTTAATCATTTAGCCCTGCAAAAACTGACATTGAGACACCACTGTATTTATTTACAAGTGTCTAATAACATCAAAGCTCAGGTGGTTCGAAAATCATCTTCGTAAGCCGTTTGTCCTGTCGCGATTTCGCAAGTCGTAAGGTAGTGTAAAAGTCGATCTTAAATAAGATACAAAAAAATAAAGAAAATAATTTGTTTAGTTGTAAGTCAATTCTATAAAAAGTACATTGTGAGAAGAAATATAGTAAAAATTACAAATAATCTTGTAAAAATTAACATACTGTTTAGTAAAGCCACCATCACAGTCTATCAAACCCAAAAAAATTACTATACTTTGTAAGAAATTTTACTATACTGTTTGGTAAATTTTTCTATAAAGTTCTCTCAGTATATAATTTAATTGTAACGCGAAAACCGTAATTACTCCTTCGAACAGCAAGGAAAGAAACGGATTTTTACAATTTTATCATTATTTTATTAGTACTAAATTTTGACCCGCCTAAAAAAATATATCAATATACAAATCCCTAGGACACCGAGGACACCGAAATCGCGGATCCCGCCAGCGAAGAACCGATCGAGCCCGCTCAAAAGCAGCCGACCCAGAAGCATCCGTCGCGCGGTCAGACCAAGAAGGGCAAGAAAATCCCCATCCCGGCCCCGGAGGAGGACGATGAGGAGTACGAGGACGACGAGGAGGAGGCAATCTCGCCCTTCATCCCCCCGAGGCCCGGCAAGGGCGGCAGGAGGAACAAGAACTACCCAAGCCTGAACAACTACTTCCCGATGGTGTTCACCTTCCCCCGCGGCTCAGGTCGAGGTACCGGCTCCGCCGGCGGCGCCGGCTCACCCCCGGGACTGATCGCCGCGATCGCCAACAGCTACTCGACTGGAAAAGGTGGCGTTGCCAGTTCCGTGGCCACCGCTTACGGTGGCGCGCCAACGTATGTCTGAACTATTGAATTCTGGTTTTTTTTTGGCTGCTTTTGCTTTGTTTGCGATCGGTCGTTAGAGTTAAAAGAAAAATCTAGGTCGACTACAATTTTTTTTTTTAAATAAATTATTTTCTGGTTGTTTTAAAAGTTCAAAATTTAAAGGATTGCTTACTAACGGTGACATTAAAAAGATCATGTATAAACAGTGCAGAGCCGGTATAAATATTTATTTGGTCTTTACTTTGCAGGAAGAAGCAAAGGCGCATCCCAACTACGGAATAAGCAGAGACTTCAATGAATCATCAGATCTCATACATTAATCATGTAGCGGACCGAAAATTTGTGCACTACGTATATTATCAATTTAGTTTCTTAAAACATTCACCATTTTATTTAGTTTCATCCAAAAATAGTAATTCTTTTAAAGTATTTAAATCATTTTTAGTTTGTAGATTGCGAATCATGTCAGTGAAAGATCAACAATCATGCAATATAAAATGTTTATTTAATCGAGTATATTGTAGTAATTTAAATAATTTTTAAAATGTATTTAAAAACATAGTCTATCGAATAAAATTATATAAAAATCTATTTATGATTATTTTTAATGACGTACGTACTCTTCATAAAATTATAATACAAAAACCTGATACTTATACATTTTCAAAAAAAAAATTTGATAAACTTACATCGCTTATTAAGGAGAAATGAAGAATTATTTTTCCACATCTATTAATTCATATTTAATGAACTACTAATTAAAAAATGTTAACGTATCAGTTGTTGCCTCGGGTGGTAATTTAATCTAATAGCTTTATATAAAAGTAACAATATAAAGCGCCGCGCCAGTCATTCACAATCAGTTGCTCTTACAGGTTTTTTAAATTTCATAAATAAGACAGTTTATATTGTAAAATGGCTAAATTTCTTATTATTCTCTTTGCTGTCGTAGCAGTTACTTTAGCAACGCCAGTAGCTCAAATAGGTAAATCTCATAATATTCACTATTTTACTTTTTTCATACTTAAAAGTCGACCAATTTTAATTATGTCCAATAAAACGATTTTTATCAGACTAATTCTCAAGCTTTCGTGCTTATAATATACATTGTAAAAAAGATTAATAAAAATTTTAAATGCGCGCAGGTTACAACCATTACAATCCTTACGATCGCTACCCTCAAGTCTACCCTCAAAGATATCCTGGAGGATACAATCAAAATCCACTTCAAAACGGCTACTGGCCACAAGAAGCGGCTTGGCCACAAGAAACTTGGCCGCAACAATCATTTTCCGGTGCTCATGCTTCTGCTTCCGCCTCTGCTGGCTCAGGTTAATTTTTTTAAATTAAAAAATTATCATTTTTATAAACGAGGCTAATCCAAAACACACTTTTTTCTAAGGAAGCAAGAATTTTAACTGAAAATGTTCATTTTATAGGTGGCAGATTCGCGAGAGATGTCCGTGCTCCTGGAGTGTTGTACTTTCAGCAGTCTCGCGGCAGATACGTGATGCCTTGGCAACAGACAGCGGCCAACTCTGCCAAAGCTTCGGCAACCAGAGGTCGATACTTTACTGATTTTAGCGATAAGAGCGCTACTAAAGCTGCTGGTCAGGACGGTGCTTCGGAAGGTTTTTATTTTTATCAATTGCAAAAATACTTTAAAAATTTAGACTCAAATTGAAGTATCGCTAAAATTGGATGCTCGCTGCTGCGTTTATTAAAAAAAATTTTTCGTCATTTCAGGTAATATAAGAGTCGCGAGGTCAGTTTCCCCTTACTACGACTACCCTCCGTACCAGGTATATCAGACTCCCAGCTTCATCCGCCCGTCGTTCCCTCAATATTCAGCTAATGCTGCCGCTCAAGCTTCTGCTAACAGCGGCCGATACGGCTTTGGTGGTAGCAGTGCTCAAGCCTCTGCTCATGCTCACGCTTCTACAGGGTAAATTTTCTGAATTTCCTGCTAAATTTAGATATATGTTTAAGCGTGATGCAACATTTATAATTCCGAAGTTATTCATCCTTAAATCTTTTTCACACTACCAATGTTTATAAATGAAACATTTTTTATTGCAGAAACTTCGGACGCTTCTGGTAAATTTAATTGAAAAACTGATAAAAGGTTGCTTCAACAATGAGTGTACGATAATGTTTAATAAAAATATTTACATCTACAATAGTTGTTTATTACTTTCCATCAACCTTTCATATGAAGTATAAAAAATCATTAATTATTTATACATTTCCGTTTATTTCAAATTTTCAAATAACCAATCAGATACTTTTAAAAATATCAAAAATTTTGGAAAAATAAAATGATAAATAATAGCTGTTTATTTAATTGTAATGTATTTTATATTTCTGTTTTAACTGTTTGTAACAAGTTTATCGCGTGGCATTTCTAGTATTGTAAATAATTTTTGCTTATAGACTTCAGTAACTAGTTTTGTGACCATTATGTACACATTTATTTCTACCAGAGTCGTATTAAAAACCTAAAATTTAAATGTCCTAAATGTTCCTCAACCAGGAGTAATTTCAGTACACAGTTCAATTTTATTAACAAAGTTTATTTAATGATACTTAAAAAACTATTATCTTTATAAGCGTAGTTAAGCGTAGATCCAATTTACAAAATAATTACAGATTGCAAGATAAACTATTCGAGAATGTTTTTCCCAATCGCTTGAAGAGTATCAGTCCGCAGATCAGTCATATTTGTTGCTCTCCTTTATCTGCCATATGCTCTGCAAATATAAAAATTCGAAAAGTTAGCTTACAAGATTTTTTAATAAATTTCCTTGGCAACATAAAGTCAGTGTGAAAAATTTCCTTTTAACAATCAAACATAATAAAGGCAAAAAGAAGCGATTGACAACAGCAATAATATAATACTAATATAAAAACGAAAATTAAACACAACATTCAAGCAGCAAATCTGTTAAAGCGATCTGAAACTAACCCGGCGCTAGCTTGGGCTTGAGCCTGGGCCTGAGCGAAGGAGCCGCTGCCTCCGAATCCACCTTGGCCGCCGCCACCGCCTCCGTGGCCTCCGTGGCCGAATCCGCCGCCGCCCTGGCCTCCGTGACCGCCGCCGAAGCCTCCGTGGCCACCGCCGAAACCTCCGTGACCACCGCCGAAACCTCCGTGGCCACCGCCGAAACCTCCGTGACCACCGCCGAAACCTCCGTGGCCACCGCCTCCGTGTCCGCCGTGACCACCGCCGAAGCCTCCGTGGCCGCCGCCGCCTTGCCCGCCGAAGCCGCCGCCGCCGAAGCTACCGCTGCTGGACTGGGCCTGGGCGCTGGCGCTCGAGCCGCTGAATCCGCCGCCGCCGCCGCCGGGGTAGTAGCCACCGCCGCCGCCGCCGCCGGGGTAGTAGCCGCCGCCGCCGCCTCCGTGGTGGGCCGATCTCGCTACTCGCTCGTGGGCTGGAATTTATTTGTTTATTTATTGAATGACCAGAAATTATACATTGATGATACGTAATGATACATAAATGATACATGATGCAGCTTATATCAGGATATAAAAGGCTTATATCCGATAAAGCAGGCATCCTATAGAGGTGCATAAAGCACCTGTACATAGTTCCGGTACCTTACAAACTAACGAAACACTTATTCACTATACTTACATACTAGGTTTTAGTCCATAAAATATATATATTTTTTATCATTTATCAAGATATAAACTTTGTAGTTATATAATCTAACAAAAGAATTAAATAAACTAGCAGTAATTTAGTAATCAAGTAGCTGTATCAATTATCCACTTTTTAAATTTATTTTTAGATGATTTAAAATTTAAATTTAACATTTTGAGAGTTGTTTGCTTTACGATCAATTGTATCCCAAGTGTTTTATATATATACCAGTGTAAAACAAATTTGAAAGTATAACGTTTAAGATTGGAAAGAGAAGTCCTTGATCAAAGTATATTGTGCAAAAAGTAATATAAAAACTTGATCAATTTAATGGTGATTCGTGAATAGTAGGAAAAAAAATTGTTTTTTAAGGAAATATTGTGCGAGTTTAATTAAACAATATATTTAACAAAAACTGCAAATAGCTTACATTACGAATTTAAAGCTACGTAGTGTGAGTAATATATAACAAATTATATTATTTTTCTTTGTGTACTTTTATATACTTTTATTATTATAGTAAAAAATATCGATAAATAATAATGTTTTATTTTGGAATAAAGGATTTTTGCTTACTAATAGCCGTTAAAACTATTTATTTTTGTCAAATTTTAAGATAATTAATGCTTGTTTAAAATTGAAGTATAATAAAATTTTTATTTTTATTTTATTGCAAAAATAAGAAGAAAAGATTTTTTAAATTTTCATGCTCTAAGCACAATTTCGTCATTTAAAACTAAAAATTTTCAATTTAACTATTAATTTCAAAAGTAAATATTTAAATTGATTAATTGTACAACTTGTTTTAACGACTAATACAATACTGAAAAAAAATCAAACCACTTCGAAACATTTTTGTTCACCTATTAAAAAATACGAAAACTCGCAAACGTTACAAAAAATAATTTCCGAAGAAAATTACCTTCATCGGCAGCTGGAAACGCAATCGCACCAGCAAACAAGGCACAGAAAAGGGCAATCGTAATTTTCGCCATCTTTCACAAGAACTCCCGAACTGTCTTAGTCCTGAGAGAGACTCGAACTGATGCCGCAGTGGATTCGAGCCTTCTCTTTTATAGGTGGGACGATTCGGCGAGTTTTGCGCAGGTAGCCGAGCAGCCTTTTTCATCTATGACGCCTAACATCTTCATTGTATCATCGTCCGAAGGCATTTTGTTTGCTCCGTCTCGTTTGCTCTTCTGCTTCGGGCCGCAGGACGTCCGTGGGATTTCCTTGATGTTTCCGCGTTGTAAAGCCACTCGCGCTAATTGACGGCTCAAACCAGTTCAGAAAAAAGGAAGGAAATACGAATCTGCTCGATCTGATTCAGAGATAAGCTATTTTGGTGGTTCTCACTTTTAATGAAACACCTTTACTTTTAATAGTGTAATATTTATGAGAATTTAATTCAAACAACGAATGCGCCGTACAGTGTTTTGCATACAATAAGATTTCTTATCTCTCTTTATTGTTTCTCGGTTACTTTTTATTGCTATATTGTTCGATGTAAATAAAAATAATAATAATTTCGATTTTAAATTGTCAAATTAAAAACACTTTAAAACAATGTTTAAACTGTAATAAGATTCCAGTTTGTTTTAAATTTTAAAAACATTTTTTTAAATAAGGCAACGTTTTTTTTTCTTCCTAAACAGCTTAGAAACTAAATAATTTTACGCGTCCAAGCGATTATCGATAATAAAGTATACAAAATTAATCTTCATGATTAATTTCTCCCACAGAGCACCAGATTTCACTTAAAATTCACATTAGTATACAATCATCATCATTCGACCGGGCTTAATTACCGTTTCCGCGTAATTCTCCAATTTTTTTATCACCACTTCCAGGCAGACCGTCGCGCCGACGTCAAAAATTTCAAAACTCCACCTAACGGACACTACACAGACACGCGCGTATCGGGCGAGAAAAGTCGACACGCCAATACATTCAGAGACGAATGAGCGACGCGCGAGGCACGGGAATCCCCCTCGACGCTGTATAATCCCCGCAGCGTGTCGAATGCTCAAAGGAAAATAAGACGATTCATTTGGCGGCTTCGGCAAAAAGGCCATTAGCGTCGGTTCACGGCAGTTCACGTGAGCGCCGAACGAGGCTCGTCCACGGATATTTTAGCCGGTGGCGAGAGGTGGTATTACCTGACGACCGGATTTACACAATGCATTAAAGATATATAAGCTTTTTGTGAGGAGCTGCTTAAAATCGTTGATTAGTCGTGTTAATTTTGTGACTTTTTTGTAATAATTTGACAAAGTTCAATTTTTTGGCAGTTTTTATCAATTTTAAAACGTTTCGGTTATTCCTTTTTTTTATGTTTAAATGAAGAAGGTGATAAAATTATGAAAGAGCGTAAAAACAGTAAAAATCGAAAACTGGATGCGGCTATAACTTTGGAAAAAAATTGTATTTTATAAAATCTAATAAAAAGTTAAAGTTGTTCGACCCAAGTTTCGAACTACACTGCTTTAAAAAACAAGAATGGAATTTATCGACGTTTTGAAGAACCTTCTAATGAAATTATTCATAAAAGTTTGGAAATATCCCCGTCTTTCTATGCGGCCATTATGATTTTATAAACGTCACGTAAAGATAAATTGGTATAAAGATTTTCCTTATTCCTCTTGCATTTTTCACAATAACTGATGACTCTTTAGTTCAACAATTTAGATAAAAAAATAACGCATTAATTAACAAAAAATGATTCGTTTTTCCTTCGAAGGTAGTATTGTTACTTTACTGATTCTGTTATACACTCTCAAATCTGTACCTTAAAACGTACGCTGTTAACATCAACAACCTGTTCTACCATCGATCATCAAATTCATTTTTTTCTTATTTTGATTCTGGCCGCGTGTAATTATAATTAAGCCTCGGGGCACAGTATGACGTCAGAAGTACTAAGAGCGACGTGTGTACTACAATTCCGTTAGTCCATTCAGTTATTAGAGCACGAATGCTATACCTTGAAGTTTCCAATGAACATTGTTTTTTTCTAATTTGGCGTGATTTCTAATTATGAACACATGAATGTTTAATTAAGAAATTGAAAAATGAATTGAAAATGCTAAAACAAATTCTCATCCTGTCTGACTAACGCTCGAACGACGCTTGTGGAAAAAAGGTTTTCACAAGTCAGGTGTGTTTACGAAATTATATTTTACGATCATTTTCCTAGACCTTGCGGTATAGCTTTGTGGTATATCTATTTACGCATTGATAAATTGAAATATTCCTATAAGCTCGATCCATGGCTATTTCCATTTCATTTCTACTTCTTCGTGCAGCCTGAAATCTTGAATCACTGTAACGCATTTTAAAGAATATCAGAATTTTTAATATTTAAATAACTATGAAATTTCACATTTATATTCTTAAAAAATATGTTAATGCATTAGGATATTGTAGCACAAAAGAATTGCCAATGCATTAAAGAAAATTAGAGAATAGATTGTTTCAAATTTAATGCAAAGATCATCACAAGTATTATTTTAAAACAACTTTACATATATAATATATAAAGAAGACTGACTAGGCATAAATAATGAATATAAAATAAATTAGCGACTACATTCATATTCTATAACAGAACGGCTAAGGAGCAAAAACCAGGGGGATTTCCCGCCTGGTATGCATGACGCGCATGCGTGTGCGTAAATAGCAGAAGAGCCCTTTTTATAATTAGGAAAACAATGAATGTGATTCTTGATTTTCATTGCACGTGTCGTAATTTCCAAAATAAAAGTAAGATAATGTCGGTGTCTTAATTACTTCTAAGATGAATGCGTATAGTTCTTCTGTAGGTTAATAAATTCGTTTCCCAAATAAATATAAATGAATTTTGCTTTAGTTATATAAACATTAAATTGAAATATATTTTTATATTTGAAAAATTTAAATAAATTAAGTTTCTTTTTGTTACTGTTTTGTTTAAATGCCAAAATATAACCGAAGTCATGAGCAAATAATAAAAATAAAATAAAAATTGGCTGCATAATGTCTAAGGTTATTATCTGTTATTACCAAAGTCATAAACATTTTTATTTTCTTAAATTATAATTTTATAGAGAAGCTCCTTGTTAACACATTTTTCGTAGTGTTAAGGTGATAAAGAACAAATACAATGTAATGAAATAAATATATAAGTTAGAAACTTTTTTCATGAACATATTTTAAAAATCACTTAAAAAAATATCTGTGTGAAAAAGACAAAATGCAGAACTTGAGAATTCAGAATTACAATTTACGTTTGGTCAATATTACATTTTTAACGATAAAAATTTTTATATTTTCATAAAATACAGATTTAAAAATCGAATATTTTTTAATCGGATTTCCAAAAAGGAGAAGAGTCAAAAAGGAGTATATATGTGGATGGCATTAAATTTGCTCTTCTTTTATACTCACGCTGATGATCTCGTTCTCGTTTATCGAACAACTTTATCGAACGGTTCTGAAACATTTTTCGCGTGTCCCTCTTTCAGTTTCCGCTTGTATCCGTGCATCCCGTTGTCGAGTGCGCAACTGCTGATTCCAGCTTTATTCGGGGCCGCATTTATCAGCGAACGAACAAATGGCCGGAGTTAAAACCGTAAAATGTTAAAATTAAATTATTTATGTGTATTTTTGTTGACGTATTGCGTCGTGCGAAAACTAAAAATATGCGTGCAAAGTGTGACTTGTTTCTTTTTAACTTTAAGTGTTCAACGTGACGCCGAATAAAATCAAGTTAGTTATAATTTTTATAAGCAATTTAATATTATAATATTATTTGAAGAAATTGCAAATACGTTTCCTTATTCATGAAATTATTACAATACTATTACGAGACTAGCTTAATTCACAAAGGAAATATCGTCAAACATAAGTTGTAGACATTTGCACAAGTGGTCAGTATATTAACAGCAAGTGTCTCTCAAAATTACAGTTAATCTTAATGTGAACAGTTTCGCGGGAAATTTCATTCTTTCCAGAAATTTCATTCAGTAAGGTACGATTTTAAATTTGAAGCGATTGAATTATTCATTCACAATACATTTCTGATCAAATTTATTATGTAAATGAAGCGAATCTATAACAAAAGTAATTTTTACTGTTTTACATATCTGCTGGTTTTAAATACCATTCATACGGGAAGTTGAAGAATTAGTGGACGAAGTTGAATGTAACGTACATTCATTGCTGCGCATTTTTCAATTTTTGATATTCTGCAAAATGAAGAAATTCATAAGAAATCAAATTGTTCTTTCATTATTGTACGCTTTCATAATTTTTTCTCCTGCGCATAGTAAACATGAGGTAATTTATACATTATATTGTTTCAATTTTCTTATGAATAAAAAGTGATCGAGTTAAAGAAACGATTTATGACGTAAAAATTTGTATTTTATTAATTTTTAAATCTCTTCGATTTTTTAGGGGATACTTGATAGCAAAAGTATTAATTTAAATTTTACAGACAACGGAAAAGGTAACACAATATAAAAATCAAAAGATTATCAAACTCAATAATACATATCACCTATTTTATCCTCGTTATTTTCATTCTAGTCATGCATATGAAACCGATGAAACTGAATTGTTTCCGCAGACATTTGCGACCAATAAACGTTGAAGTAGACGGTGAAAAAGTTCAACTGAATTTTGTTCGATCTAACCGCAAAGTATTTTCACCTAATATTCCAATTTGGCTCGTCAAATCTAATCCGCAATGTACGCCAAATTATACCTATGAACTTTTGAAAAATGTAAGATTTCAGTGCTCCTAAAATGTTTGAATATTAAATATTACAATTTATTAAAATTCTATTTTAGAAAAAAGATTTTTTCGATGGCAAATTTTATGTAGACAATAAAAATAAAGCAGTGGTTTTAGTTCGTATCGATCCAAAAACGGGAAAAACGTTATACGTAAGTTTACAATCAAATCACTAAATAATTGGCTGATGGCTTTTGTTATAAAATTATTACAGAATTCTAAATAACTTTATTAATAAATAAACAATATTTGTAGGACGGTATCTTTGGCGAAGGATCAGCAAGGCGCGCTATACGTTCTTTACCGCAAAGTTCCATGTTTAGATCTAGACGCGAAGGAAAAGAGAATGTGGATCACTTGACTTTCAACTTACCTGAACTTGATCCATCAAATTTTGATGGCGAAATAATTATAGAACGCAATGGAATCAATTTAAGTAAATTACAGAAGCCCTTGGATGTATTGTATCCGAAACTTTTAATAGTTGTGGATTATGATCTTTTTAAGTACAAAAATATTTTTCGTTTACCAAATTCAAATTTTTAATTTTACAACTTTCTTTGTTACGTGAAGATTTTGAATTGTTACTTTAGGTTATTAGGAAAAAACGTAGCACAAACAGTTAGATATGTAGCTACATTTTGGAACATAGTGGACCAAAAATATGAAAGACTGAATTCTCCAAAAGTACAAATTGTCGTAACTGGAATAGTTATAGCTAATGTGAGTTCCTTTATTCTCTTTCTTTACTTACTCGTTTGCAGATTAATTAAATTGTTGATTCGCATATTTCTGCAGGATGAAAAAGCTTTAAATTATATACATCGTAGTAGAAATGGAACTGACAAAGGGGACATGGATCAAATTATAGAAGATTCGCGATTATACTTTTCTCAAAGCTTTAATCGAGATACGAATTTTAAAAATTACGATGCTGTTATGATTATGACCGGGTATGTGGTACATTTTAATGAAAAGTATTTTAATTCTACGCTATGATTATAGAATTAAATTTATTATTTTCACTTTTTTAGATTAGAAATGAATCCTGTAGAAGGTAGTATATTTTTTTTATTTTTTCAAATAAAAATTTTTTTTTAAACAAGTTTTTATTTAGAATAAAAAATTTTTAGGCTTTTTTGAGCTTAAAGGGCTTGCTGCTAAACTAGGAAGTATCTGCAGTACTGATTATAATGTTGCAATTGTAACTGATGACGCTAAATATCGTAACACCATCATTGGAGTACACGAATTAGGACATTTGTAAGTATCAACGCGATGTAAAAATATGAACTAAATCTTGTCAATTTAAAAATTAATCACTATTATTTAAAATATTTATGCACAATATTTATATATATACATACAATGTTGTGTAAGAATCAAATGTACTTTTGTTCGTTAGATTAAATCTGTCACACGACTATGCTGATGAGTGCGACGGAATTTCTTATTTATTTGGATCAGCAATTCAAACTTCTGTTATGTCATCTGTAAGCAATGGCACTGAAATCTTTTGGTCTCAATGCAGTCAACGATTATTAAAAGAATTTGCTTCGTAAGTATTAGAAATAATCATAGCTCTCGTAGCTGATTTTTAATTTTACAGCAATTTATTTTTATAAATGTAAAAACTTATTTTAAATTAAAATTATTTTATATTTTTAGGTTAAAAGTTGCTGAATGTTTGGCTACCCGCAATAGAACATAAAAAAAAACTAAATATAAATACGATTAAATTTGCTACAATGTTACTTGTAGCACTGGTTGCTTATATTTTAAAATCGAAAAGTTATTTAATGTTATCAAATAATTAACGTGTTATAGTTTTGTAATAATTTAACATTATCAAGCGGTTCGGTAGTGCCGCGAAGACGAGTTTAAGAAACAGACAACGCGGCAGCCGTACCACTATTTATTTCTAATTTGATGTTTGCATTTTTCATTATAAAGAAAATAACGCTTATCAATGTTGTTCCTAAGTTATTTTTTGGCATATCAGCATGCATATTTATAGCTAAACTTTATGATTTCCAACAAAAACATCGATAAAAAAGTTATTGTTTGTGACAGATCAGTGATTAGCTCTGCACGGATTCGATAAATAAATATAATTATATAAACTTAATATTTACGCCTTGACGGTTCCCCCCGCAACTTGACCCTGAACACCCTCCTTAAAGCTAATTAAAAAATAGGATATTTATAAATATATTTTGAGAGATAGATAAAGGTACAGTTTTTAATTTAATAGATTTTCTTTAAGAAAATTAAAAAAATTTTTGTATCGGACGTATAACTTTTTATATGTTTACATTATTTGTATCAGGTGGAGTAAATCAGCAGCTGTCAAATTACAAACATAAAAAGTAAAAGGCCGAATAAGAAGCAGAGGGAGAAATTAAAAAGCTTAGGTAAGAAAAATTTATTTCAAACAATTATTAACTACTATATGAAATATTATCATTTTTCAATTGTTGTTTGCATAGGTCGTCCGACAGTAATTTTGAATACGGGTAAACCTTGATGAAGGCGTAAAGCAGGATTTCATTATGAGGTAATAACATAATACAAGTACACACACATGCATGCTACGGAATTAGGTATATGCTAGATAATAACATAATAAAATTAACTAGTGGAAAAGAGTTCAAAATTAGAAAATTATAAAGTTAAGATGTAATGGATTCGAGATGTAATTAATTATAATAATAAATATAAGATTTTAGGTAAGTAAAATGTAAACATAATATTAAGTGTTAGTTATTAGTATATTGTTAAGCTTTCGATCATCAGTCAAGTTCGAAGCATTAATATTAATTTATATTTAATATTAAGATTAATTTAATTTAATTTAAATTTCAGCATTAGACTGGCAGAAAACAAAGAGAAAGTTTTCTTTTATGTCAAGCTTTATTGCAGCAGTCACTAAATTTAGTAAAAACCGAAACCGAAGTATAGTTCATTGGAGCACCGTAAATG
>UCOL01003282.1:0-19912 GCA_900474335.1 Ormyrus nitidulus | reverse complement strand
GGGGGGGGGGGGGGGGGGGGGATTATACGATGACGTCGCGCCGATGTCGGAACACGCGCGACTGTTATTGTCGCCAGATGGAATTATGTAAGACCGGAATTGTGTTGCTGAGGTGTCGAGATTGTTGGGATATCGAACGGCATTCCGCATGGAAGGACAGGTAACTCTGCACGTTGCGAGCATGAAAAAATGATTCTTATTTCGCTTTGCGGACGCCGGTCAACGCAAGAATTCGCGGCGTTTATTCAAACGCGGCTCTCATAAATTTACATCGATCCATTAATTTTCGAGTTTTCTAATATCGATAAATGTAACTCGTTATTTCGAGTCAACACCGGGATATGTTTGTTCGCGAGAATGCAAAACGCCGCTTTTTGGTAACAGTTTATGTTGATGGCAAATCAGCGCATCGTTTATTATTCCCCGCGAATTCATTGCTCCTTGGCACATCTGCAATCGGCGATACCATTGTGTGATTATATTTGTACAGCCGCGCAATTAATTTTCAATTTATTGGTGCGTTCGTCGATTCATTAGCGAACTGATTATATTGCAATCATATAAAGACCCTCTCCCGGGGTTAGAATATCTAATGACCACCAATTCAACCACCTATGGAGCAAACGAAAACCAAAATTACGCAATTTTACGATAAATGCGTAAAACAACCGCATCGGCTTACCCGACAAATAGGTGCACTTTATAAATAACTGTATCGTAAAAAACCTTAATTTGTCGAGCTAAAAATAGACCCGACCTCGATCTTAAAACCCTTCCTCCTCCAAAAAAAAGCCCCTTACTTTCTCAAACTCAACAACGGCGGGCAGCCAATCCCCGCTTTATACACCTCTATAAAATAAACGATATAAGGACCCAAAGCCATAAATTGCGCTTCCCCCCGTTCGAAAAATCGATGTTCCGCGCCGGCGGGCCTCTGAGCGTTTAACAAGAAAGAACCAGGCGGCGGCCGAGCATCGGAGGAGCGCATCGGAGGAGCGAGAGAAGCGTTCGGGGCGCGCTGGCAGGAATTTCGAGTGCATTACCTTCCCTCGTGCAGCCGCCTCTCTCTCTCTCTCGCACCTTAAGTCGGATAAGGCCGCGCGCGCGAGCAAATCCGCAAAATCAATAGCTGCGACGACGCCGCCGTTGCCGCCACGACGCTGCGATCGCACGGTGCGCACGAGCGTTTCTTTTTACTGCGACTCGCTAATGAGGCGATATCGTTTTGATTCGTGCTTTGCCGGAGGGGGCGGGGGGTGGGGAGAGGGGGCTTTAGCGTTGCTTTGCTTTGCTTTTTTGCTGATCCGACGGTTTTGCGGGGTTTTAATTGTGCTGCTGAAGCAGTTATACAATCTGCGAATTTATCGGTATAAAGTTAATCAATTTAGAGTAAGCAAAACTTTAATTTAAACAAGTACTTGTGCGTACGCAGGACTGATTTACTGACATTAATACGCATGCATAAAATTTTCGTCGGAAAACCAAAAGAAATTCCGAAAATTCCCCCGGGAAGCGGAACGCGATTAATGCCCGCCAAGCTCAGCGGCCTCGTCGGACACTTCCGCGAACAGAAATTCAGCGAAAGGAAAGGCAGAGACGAGCTGCGCGCAGCTCGCACGGCAGCTCGGCCGAGACATTGAATTACCGGCGCAATCGAAGCGCCGCGGTGCAGCTATAGTTCCTCGTCTAGAGGCGCATAATCGAGACCGCTGCTATAGTCGACCTGCACTCCGCGCCGAAGGCCGATCTCTCTCTCTCTCTCTCTTCGGGGGAAGATTACGTTTTGCGCGAGATTTCGACGAATATTTTAGGGGAGAGTCGGCCGGGACGGCTTAGGAGGTCGGGTGTATAAATAATGTTCGGCGAAAGTTGCTCGAGTGATTGCTCGGGGAGCGATCTGGTTGGTTTTTAATGCGCGGGCTTTTTCAACTCTTTTGTGTGTCTTGCGTACGGCCCTGTGCTTGAACTATCGCTCGCGAGTTTAGCTCGCTCCCGCATAAAGTTACTGTAGGCACAGCGATAATACAACGTACCGCATTTTTCTAATTAATCGCCGTAGTTTTTTAAGCTACCGAGGAACTGCGCTCGCTTTATTAACCCAGAAAATCGCGTGCGAGTGGATGATAACGAGATTCGGTCAGACATGATCGAACACACCGCGCTTTTCCAACCTTCGCCACAAAAAAGCAAGCGGAAATCCCTCCATCTCCAATAATAACGAAACATTAAGAAGCAATTACGAACCCCGCTAATTTCAACGACGGAGCACCGCCTCGCATCCCGGCAGGCGCCGCTCACCTCTAACAACCTCCGTAAATCACTCCTAAATTACGAAGCCCAGCGAGATACCAACTCAACGCCTCTCGAAAGCTGCCCCGCGAAACACCTTCGAAAAACCCCACAGTCGGCGAATCGAAATCTCCGTGACCGTGGCGCGCGCTCGGGGTGGCGGTGGGGCGATGATCGATCGTTCGATATAACGAAGCAAACACACAGAGGGAAAAATTGCAGGCGGCGGCGGCGACGCCTTGACCCGCGGCGCCGTAAGGCTCTCTCTCTCTCTCTCGCGTGCGAATCGAGATTAAGTCGCCGAGGTTGCACGCGCCCGCCGGCAACCCCCGCCGGCCTGACCTTTAAACCGACTGCGACGACGACGACGACGACGACGACGTTGACACGTTGACGTTGACGCGCCGCCGGCGGTGAGTCGACCGGTGGTGGGTTGACGCGAGCTTTGCATAATGCGAGAGAGAGAGAGAGGAAGCTTCCCTTTGCGTGCGGAGATTTAAATGGCCGTACACTTTGTGGGTTACGTCGAAAGGTGTGGGTTGGTTTGTGCGTTTCTCGGTGGCGGGACGTTTTCTGGGTCGGAGTTGTTTCCTCGCCGCTTCGGTGGAGTGTATATACTCGAAAAATCTGATTTTCAAATTGGGATTTTGGGGGGGACTTTTTTGACTTCAAGGTCCGCGGGGCCGCGAGATCCTCTTAAGGTTAAGGACTGAAACGTGCCCTGATGCTAAAAATAAACCGGCCTTATCCGAGGGCGCGACGATAAGGAAACTACCGAGATAAGAGGCCAGAATTTACGAAATCCGACGGAATTTTGAAGAAGCGCCACGTGGATTAAGCAATCTCTCGGGGCGAACTGCGGAGACGAGAGGAAAATTAACATAGAAATAATAAACGGAAATAAATTCGATCTCCGATCTAAAATCGACAGCTAAACATAGAACCAATCAAGAGCGAACGTTTAAATCTGATTCGACGCCTATTCTCTCCGCAGTCTCGAGCACGCGAGAGAGAATAAACGGGATGCGTTCGCGGGACAAAAATAAAAAGCGGATATACATTAGGGATAGAGATCGAGATTGATGGCGAGATCGAGATATCGAGGGAAATATGGTGTACGCCTCCGTTCGGGATAGCGGTTATCCTTGTCGTTTATTCTCAGATTATCTATTCGGTGGCTCTCGCGTGATTGAAGGACGGTCGGATCGGATGGTTTTCGGCGTAAACACGTTTTTTCAGTAACAAATTTTTTTTAACGCTCAGCGATACGAGACGACGGGGTTCGAGAGAACGATTCGTTTAAAGCGGTAAGAGACAGACGACGAAGAAAGGTAATGGGTTTAAAGTGCAATTGAGAGAATACCAAGAGGAGTAAGGGGATAAGATCGAGTAAAACTAGAGGATGCTTTGAAGGGGTGAGATCGAAAATTAAAAAGGAAACCTTTAACACGGAGGAAATAGAGGAAAAATTGAGAGAACGAAAAGATGGATATTCTATTCTATCGAAAAATGGTTAAATACACATTAAAAAGGCTTCGGAGTGCATTATAAAATGGAGCTCCGAGTCGACGAACCCGTTGCCCCCTAAGCTGCGCCTCGGCAATTGCCTCGCGGATCGGAAAAAGCTAATGGTCCCGCAAAGAAGAAAAGAGGTCATTAGCAAGTAAAGCAGAGAGTCGCGTCAGAAGCCGCCGCGCAATCCATTAGTAAACTGAATTTTTTTTTTTTCTTTTTAATAAAGCAAATGGGGAGAAAATGCAGAGGCGAACGCTAATAATCCCCCTCCCCCCTCCACACTCCCTCCTCCTCTCTGCTTCTTGCGCAAGAGCCTCTTCGTTAATGAAAACCCCCTATCGACGTGTTCTCTCTCGCGCGGGGCGCCGACCAAATTCGCGAGTCGCATCGCGGAATATAATATCATCGGCCAATTCCGCGAGTCAAGCGCCGGCAAAAACAAAAAGCGCAGCCGATCGGAAAAAGGTAATGGACCGCAAGTAGGTAAGAGGGGAGGGGGATCGGGTAAAATGCCAAAGTCCGTGTATTGTGTGTGCCGAGGAGAGGAGATTTCGCCGGGGGATCGATTGATCTCCGTTAATAGTCTAAATTCCTTGGGAGAGAAGAGCTGACGGCGGGTCCCTAATGGAGTTTCGCTCTGTTTTTCATTTCCGCGGCGAAATTGATTGTTTAAAACGGGCGGCGAAAGGAGGAGGAGGATGAGGCTGTTCGTTAGACGGGAAATACTTAGCCGCGGCGGGAATAAGGACGTTGCTCCACATTGGGAAGCGCCAAAACCACTCCCACTTTATCGAATGCCGCCGGTTTGATTTAACGCGGAAATTGATGAGTCCGTTGGAAACTGGAGCTAAAAATGACTCTTCTTCGGGTAACGAAAGAAATGGCTTTCTTTCCGATGTTTTTCAGCCGCTCTCTTAAACAAACTATTCGAGGATCGGCACAAATATTCTCGAGGAAGAAGGAATTCAAGGCTCGTTAGTCGATTGCCTTAATTTTTTTCGCGTAAACGGATTGGAAAAGCTCACGCTTACCTAATGCACTTATGGTCGCGAAAATGTACCTGCCAGCTGAAACGAACGCACCGCCGGACTGGAAAATTTGCGTGCTTTTCCGCGGCTATTTGAAAAATCGAAATATGCGGTTGCGTGCATGTAAACCTCCCGGTTTTTTCGCGTTTTTCATTGCGTTGCGCTTTGTCCATTCGTCCGTTCTTGCTTCTCTTTGTGCCGGTTAACTTGGAACCGCTTTAATTTAGTCCGTCATTTGCGGCGGTGTCCGATGTAAAACAAGTTTCCGGGAAAGAGAAAAATTCATTCTTAGGGGAAACAAAATACTTCTGCAAATAGTTTAACTTCATATTTCTTCGCTGTTATAATAGTTCTCCTTTTGCTCATTCCTTGAAAATAGTACTTTAATTCGTTATTTAACTTATTAGTCATAAAATTACTTTATTTACAACGTTAAAGATGTCAAATTGAACCGAGATTATAAGGCCTTCTGAAAAATCAGCAAATACGTAACTAAAAATATTGTCAATACTACGGATTCTTTGTTTCGTTTCGAAACGTTTCATCGAATTTTTAATCGCTAATGGAATAAAAGTAACACCCCCGGAGAGAGGCGTTCGCCCTCGCTCGCGAAGACTTTCAGAACTTCAAAACGCATCACGTCAACGATCAACTCAGCCGGCGGCGGAGACTGTCAGAGTCAGTTAATTCGCGAACTCGTGCAACTGCAATCAAACTGTCCGATCAAATTTCTCGAGGTCGCCTTTTCAATTTTACGCGATTTCGAACGGTTTCGGTTTACATAAAAGGAGCCGGAGGAGTATTTCGGAACTGCTAATTTCGCAATTAATATCGAGGTTGTTCCTTTCTTCCTAAAAATAGGATTCAGATAATACAGAGATGTATAGCCATTTACGAAATGCGCAGCTCTATACTTGGAGAAACTATTTCTCTGAAGCAGCGGCGGAGCAAAGAGGAGGAGGAGGAGAAAAGCTAATGGTCCGGAGTAAGATGAAACGGGGTAACGGACAAAGCACGTAAGTAGATAAGGTCGCAGTTGGTCAGACTGCAGTCCATTCGCAAATTGAAAAAATTTCAATCGGCCGCCTAGAAAGGAGGATCTTTCAAGAATTCAAATGTTACCAGCGACTTATTAGTTATAAAGCTTATATATACTATTAGTTCATTTCATGTAAATTTTTAAATTTAATTTCAATCCCGATTTAATGTAAAAATAAACGATCATTCTAATTAATTTTTTCAAATTTTCATGTCCCAAAGTGACGTTTTAATATAATATAATCTATTTTATCTAATCACTACGTAATGTAAATTGACAAAGTAATAGTAATGGGGTTATTAATTTATTATTTTTCAATAAAACCAAATCAACTCTAGACCGTATAATAACACAGTTACATTTTCCCCCTTTTCAAAACCATCGCAATTCATTACAAAAATTAAACGCAGCCAAACACAGCGAAGCAACGTAAACCCCCCTGACCGCACCATTTATCAGCGCGATAAAGAATAAGCGCGAAAAACAGGCTGTTCCTCCGCGGGAACAAGCCTGCCGGTCACGTCGGACCGTTAAAAAAGTCACGCCCTCGAACATCCGCGGGGCCGCGCGCGGCACACGTCGAAAATGCAGCCGCGCGGCGGCGCCTCGCCATTAATCAGAGCGCCTCCCCCTCCCGCGGGGGGCTCGTTATACCGTTCATCGAGCCTCTCCGTCATCGGAGCGCTCGAGAGTCTTTTCGCGCGTCGATTCGCCGATTAAATTGTTGTTTTCCGTCGAAAGCGAGACGGGACAAAGGGGCCAAAAATCCGGCCTAATCCTCGAAGAGTCTTCGATTATACGCTTTCGGCCCGGGCGAATTCCTTAAATTACCGATAACGCGGCCGAGAGCGTTTTATCGGATTGGCGACGAAGTGGGTCCGATAAAGAGCAGGCGCCAAGCGCGGATTGATCCGATGCCGAACGGGGAGGTGATGTACTTCGCGCGATGACGTCGAGAGCGAGAGAAGCTGAAAATTTTCCCTGCTTTTTTCGGGCTAATTGGGATTATTCGGATGACCGTTTCAGATTTTTTAGCGAGAGGCGGACGTTTAATTTATCTTTTCGATTCTTAATTCGAGCGTTTGGAAAGAATATTGAATGCATATTAGTAGTAGTTACGTAAGAAGATGTAAATTCCGATAAATTACAAAATTTTTATTATTCTTAATTAAAGCTTCATGATACGACGTAAGTGAAGACAAAGAAGTTTAGCTTTCCAGCTAAAAAATGTTCCAAATATTATAAAAATCTATTTATCAGAGATAACTCGAAAACAAAAGTCCGCGAAAGAAGCTAATCCAGAAATTGCAGTTTTTTCCCCGCCTCAGCCTCTTCATTTCCCAGTCTCCTCTCGCCGATATTCTCCCGACCCCCGTCCGCGTCTCCCGCGTTTTTTATCCCGGGCGATCCTTCCCACATTTCCATCGCCGCCTCCTTTTTCTCTTTGTGTCGGTTAACTCGGCAGCCACTTTAATTTAGCCCGTCACCTCGCCGGGCTTTCCGCGCTTCTCGGAGAGCTCTATACTACTTCTCTCTCTCCCGGAGAGAAAAGCTTTCGCCTCAATGGAGTCCGCCGACTTTTCTTTATTTCGCGCCTTTATCAAGTATTTCCATCAAGCGGAATGCACGCGCGCGTTTATCAGGGAAAATGCGCTCTGCAAAGGGGGAGATTGGATAATTCTTGGCGGTTCCGAGCTGCTGGGGGGAGATATCTCCTGGAATGAGAATCGAGCCGCTGACATACATTTCTGCCTTTTTGTAATTGTAAGAGGGGATATATAATGCTTCGCTTTTTTCTTACAACCGGGCTTTGGAAGCGCTATTCTGAAACTAATATACTAAAAACTTATATATATATATATATAGAAAAGAAGTTCTCTTCTTAGCGACTTCGTCAAATTGTCATTTTGAAGTATAGAAATGCGGACGTGATTGGCGAAAAATAAACACATTAGCCATTCGCGACGGCTGCGTATTTTTATTTGCTTTGACACGTCGAAAATGGAAATCAATAACGTTACGTGGATGCTTATGCAGCGGGTATTTAAAGTTAAGCTTGTATATTAAACGTAATACGACAGACGAATGTACACGTAATATTGGCCGCTCGGATAAATCCGCTCTGCGTTGAAACCGCACAGCTCCGCTCTTCTAGGAAATTCAGTTGAATATTCAAGAGATGCTTAAAAATGCCGGGATAATGCATAAACTGGCCTTTCCGCGTGGCTACGTAATATTATTATATTGAAAAAAGCTGTGGAGTAAATTTTTTGTGCTGTCTCGCATAAGAAACTTGTATTTACTGTTTAATTTTGTAATTCGGATTAAAATTTCAAAAATAAGTTTTTAATATAAAATCTAATGCGTACTAAATAATTAAGATACCTATCATCATTCTTATTAATCTATTAGTACTCTACATTTTATTTTTCCAAAACTGACGCTGCATCAGCAATCAGAATCCCGCAAGTTAAACAACCTACAAACCCAGTCCGAAACCAGTTTCTTCTCTCCATTACCTTCGATTCCTCCCGGCGATTGGCAGATCGAAATTTCGGAAAAAGCACCACCGCCATCACTCCTGCATTATTAATCCCTTCCCTTCCCGCAGCTTCGACGTTGCAATCGCCTAAAAGCGCGAGGCAAAAGTGTAAAACGGCCCCTCCGCCGCGGCGGACGATCGCGGCTCTGGAAGGTTGCGCTTCTTCCACGCGCGCCGAGAGGGTTAAGGTTTTCGCCTAGAAACGCTGGAAAGGAATATTCGCGGACACTTGGCCGGCTTCTAAGTAGAAAAGTCCATTAAAATGCCGAGAATGCGCGCAGCTCGTGCAATGAAACTCTCTCTCTCTCTCTGTCCCTCTCCCTCGGCCGCTTTTCCTCGGCGTAATTGCCGGTGCGGGCCCCGGGTCGAAAATAATTCCCGATTAAATTCCGGGCGGCGAGCCGTTTTTCCGTTTTCGTTCGCGGAGAAACGGCGCGCGCGACTGGACTGGGAATCGAGAAGTAGCTGTGCGGCGCGGAATGTTTGCTGAGCTGTGAGCTTTCGCTCGTTCTCGACTCGTTTTCTTTTTTTTCTTTTTTTTTTTGCCGGGAATGTTGTTGAGGTTGCGAGAACTATTTTTATCGAGGTAGCGCGCGATGAATTTCGAGAGGAGCGGAGTCGGTGCGGCGGAATTTTTTGCTTAGCTTATACCTTTTTGGAGAATTCGCGCGGAGGTCGGCGGAGCCTGGCCTTTTTTGGGGAGTAAAATTTTATGGGCGCGTTAATACGGGAGGCGTGACGTATCAGTGCTTTCTTTTTTCGAAAGATTATTTCAGAAATAACGAGGTAATCAAGCTGTATTTGCTTAAACATACGTTTTTACACATTTTTTTTAAATTCGCCGATAAATATTATTATGTAATCGTAAAAATTGAATTTAATCCAAACAGCACTACGTTTCCGGTCTCTGTGAACCGAGTCCAAGCGCAACAAAACTAAGCGTTGATCAACTAAAACGCACTAAATACTACTCGAGAGTGGCGAACAGCCCGCGGTTTTAGCCGACCGCAGCGTCGCTCTATGCGTACACGAGCGACGGCAGAGTCGTCGGCTCGAAATACGTTTCGCGAGCGCCCTCGACGAGCGATCGACGCTCTTAACGGGCCTTTTGCAAAAATAACGAACCACTAATTGGAACGCGCGGCGGCACGGGAGGGGGGGGTGTAGTTTTTCGCGATTGTAATTGCGCCGTGCAAAAATAACTCTGTTGTCGTTTAGTAATTAACTTTGGTGCAGTGCTCTGTTTTCGACGACTGCTGGAAACTGGTTGAATTCGTATTGTACGAGGTGGATTTTTCGCGAAGATGGTAAATTGTTCGAATTTTTAAATTGTAAGCGAATAATTTCTTTTTTTATTGTAAAGACAAATGTTTCTAACTGATTTTCATAAAATAGTATTTTGTAACTCTACTGGTTATAATACAGTATTAGTATTTCTTTAAAAAAAAAAAAAACTAGTAACCAGAATTTAACTTTTGAAAACAGCTCTCGATACCACTTCCATCCCCTAAAGTCTCCAGTTACTTTAAGTAGAGGTAAATTTAAAACAACAATTCACCCAAAATCGATTCAACAAAGGCGCAACTACCCAGAAAAGTCTCCCCTAATCCGAACAGAAACACATCGGCTCACTGTCCAGAGAGGTAAGAGCCGGCGGTTACAAGCATGTGCTAAAGTCGAATGCCAATTGGCGTTGTTCGCTGCCGAATCGATCGCCGGGGGGGAAGGAAGGGGGAGGGGAGGAGGCACAAACGAAGCGTCCACCGCCTTTGGATTTCGAGTGTCCTTTGAACGGTACTTGTCCGATCGAGAGATTTTGCGGTATCGGACTGCGGCGAGCTTCCTCCCTTCCCTCCCTTTCGGCTTCTGTTTGCGAGGAGCTTTGTCTCTTTATGTCGCGACTTTTTTCCACCTCGCCTCGGTTTGCGGCTCTTTCTTGACCCCTCGCCCGTCGCCTTCCGTTTCTGCGATATTTTCCTGTTTTTCTTGGAGCGCGCGCCGTTGTTGCCGTTGGAGGGAGCGAGTTATAGTGGATTATTCTACAAGTGGGAGTCTATTATTTTGAGTGCTTTGCTAAACAGAATTGAGGGAGCGATGAGTTTAAAATATATTGTGCTAAAGAATCTGGTTTTTAGTTTTTATAAAGCCTTGGATTTAACAAGATATTTTTAGTTTCTTTATAATTGTATATTGAAAATTGGATCAACAACTTTTTTTACATTTTACGGATAAAAAGTATTGACGAGTCAATATTGGAATATTCTGATTTATATATAATATATATGTATACATAATAAGCAAAAAAACATTCTAACAATTATAATCAATTAATTCACAAATATTTCAAACAAACATTCTAACAATATCATTTTCCTCCGCCTCAAAACCGGCGAAAAACGAAACTAAAAAATATATCCATAAGAAGCAGCGATTAACCCTCAATAACCTCCCCAACCGAAGAGCCCTCGATAATTAAAGCCGCGCCTCAGAAGTCTCGGTCCCGAGCGCGTTTCTTTTTTTATCCGCGAATCATCTCCTCGCGAGCATCCTCCAAGCCCATCGATAACGCTCCGACAAAAAAAAAAGCCAACCGCCCGCGCGCGAAGCCCCGCGGGCAGGGGCGCCGCGCCGCGTCATCTGCCACCTCGATCTCGATTCGTGTCGCGAGAGCTCCTAATTTGCATTCTTTTATGTACAAAGCAAACGCGCGTCGGCTCGATGGGCTTTCAACAAGTAGGCGACGAGGCGCGCTTTCGAGTGGATACTCAATCAAAAGTGCCTGCTTGTTACGAGAGAGAGAGGGAGAGAGAGAGAGATGGAGGAGGGTGGGGGTATAAAAGCGAGGGACGACGACGGTGTTATTATTGGTGATTATTAACGGGTCATCGAGTATAGGTGGACCGGTTTGGGTTTTTTATTACGCTTTTTGGTCCGAATCAGGAAAGTTTTCAATCCCCCTAAGCCTTTTTGTTGATTTCTTTACTGGGGCGACTTGGATGTTAGGGAATTAGACGTGATTTCTTTTACATATGAGGTCTCATTTCTCTACTGACTGCTGCCCTAGAAAAATCTTTCCACTTTAAAAATAAAAGAGTTTCTTATTAATACATCTACACGGGAGTAAAAAACTGAAATTCGAAAGCAACCGTAACCCCTTCAGTCGCTCGAAGCACTGCACGCACAAAAGCCGTGTCCGTTAATCAATCCGCGCACCGGCTGCGCTCGTGCAACAGAAGCATACGTACATTTGACGCGCGACGGAGCCTGCAAAACCCCGCCAGCGAACTCCGCGCGAACAATCCCGCGAGCGACTCGCCGGCCGGAGAGAAACAATTGACGCGCGCCCGGCCCTTTTATCCCGCGCATAATGCGCCGCTTTTCCGGCCTCCGGGCTAATCGCCGATGCCAATCGGAGAGTATGCCAGTCGCCCTTCGCGACGTTCGCCCCGGACGCGCGGCGGCCTCGCTCCCCTTTTCACCCTTCCCCCCCCCCGCGCTTTCGCGGGGACAAATCCGTTTTGATCGCGACCGCTGATAGATTGCTCGGTGCGCATTGCGCGGAGAGGGGAGGGAGGATGCTGAGCTCGTTGTCGAGTTTCTTTATTTTTCATTCCAAGGCCTTTTGTTCGCCCGGCTGTTTTTCTTTTATTTCGATTAATTGGCCTTCTAACGACGGATTGCGGCTCTTCCGCGGCGGGGATTGATTTGTCGCTTGAATAATGAGTCCGAGATGTTTTCTTTCACAGTCGGCAATTTAAATTGAAGGCTTGGGGGATCGTTGTGGATTCAGCGGAGGAGGTTCGCGCACTTGATTATGATGTGTAAATGGATTGGTCATTAGTAGAAATGAATACGAACAGTCGGACAGATACAGTTGTACGATGACAGCCAACGCAGCGCGATGCGATGCAGCTGACGTCGCTTTATTTACGACTTCCACTACTCATTTCGGATTGACCAATTATCCGCGTAGACGGGTTAAAGTTGTTTACTCGTGTTTAGTGTTTTGCGATAAACATCTACTTCGATAAATCATCGGCGCAGATGTTGAATAGTTTAGGGCGGAATTAATTCCGATCAGTTTTGATTATTTTCGAATATAAAAACGAACCGTTTTTCGTCTAAATCTGAATCGGTAGAAAACTACTGATTCTCCAGTTGTAGTTGGATCACTGATTAAATCAGTAAATACTCACTAAAGTTTCAGTATAATTAATATTATTTTCAGTGAATTTTCTTAAGCAATCAGTAGATATGATATAAATTTTGCTGCGAATCAGTGGTTTCCAACTGATTTAATAGTTGGAATCTACTGATTCCGCAGTGATCTCACTATAATTCAAGTAAACTTCCAAAAAACACGCACTTCATACAGATCCAGACTTTTTGCGCGACTATCAAAGCAACAAGAAACCCCGTCCGATCAGCCCGTCAAAAGCCCCGCTTCCGAAATCAGCGAACATCGATCCCCCTTTCGAGCGGTAAAAGGCCTCCGATTTTTATTCCCGGCGACTCGTCGCGGCTCATCGGCCTCTCGTGCCACATTAATTACAATCGAAAAGGCTCGCGCCAATTCAATTCCGGCGGGACGGAGCGCGCTATAATGAAAACGAAATTCGAAACTCCGGCTAATTTCGCCGTATGAATTTGACGAGCCGGAGATGATTGGATTCTCCGCGCGGGTTAACGATGATCATATGATAATGCTTTTGGAAAAGCAAGCGGATCCTCCCATCCCCTTCCCTTCTTCCCCCCGCGGCCTGTATTGTTATTTCATTTGGATGCAGCGGGAGTCCGGTGTGTGTGTGGTTTGCAATAATGTTTATCGAACGAGTTTTCGGTGAAGGGAGACTTGTTGAGTTTTTGAGAGAAATGAGGGAAATGGCGTATGGATTAATAAGAGGGAATAGGATGGTGAATTGGTTTGTTTGGATGATTATTATAGGAACATTTGGGAAATAAAGAATTAGTAAAGTAATATAGAATAATTAAATAATTAAAATTAAAAAAAGCGGTTGTTAAAACGCAAAATGTTTTCATTTATTATTAGAAGATTCTTATTGCGTTATAACATCAAACCAGCTTTAAACTTTGTCACATTTAATTTCTATGTTCCGGTAGGAAGTTGACCCATTAACGTGTTAAATTTCACAAGGTACGATGATACTGCTTTTAATTGATGACTATCAAATTTGACAATATAAAATCAATAAAAGCCTTTTCATCGTGAATTATATCTATGAAAAGAAAAAGTAATAAGAGTTTATTAGCTGCAAATTAACTTAATTCGCGCTTTTTGCTCTAAAAATGCAGCTTTAATGCGAGTTCGCAACTTTTTCCCATTTCCAGATCTCTTAATTGCCCAGAATCGCGGAAAATTGGCAGGCAATCACTTAACATTCTAATGAAGTTACGTAACACCTGGTTTCATAAGCTTTCATTCATAGTTACCTAATAGACTCCTAAGTGGACGTACCAGTGCACCTCTGGCCGGTACATGACTATTATTTATACTCCAATAAATACTCGCGCTAAATTTTTTTTTAACGAAGGAGCGGGCCAAAAAAAATTGTTACCTTTCGCCTTCGCGATAAATTATTCCAGCCTGCGCAGTAATTATTCAGTGCTCCGAATGCGAATGCTTAATTAAACGGATACTCGAAAGGTTATAAATTTAACATTCGCCTTCGCTCTCGATAATAACGAACGCCGATTGATTGTCGCTGAGGCGCGCGAAAAATAATTAATTCCTCCATTCATAGTTTGCATCTCCAAGAGCTCAATTAAATTTTTTCCCAAATTTCATGAGACAAAAGAAAATCGCTAAACGGATAATACGCATCGCGCGCATCGAGGAGAGAGTCGTTCTGAAAATTCTCGCGGAGAAGTAACTTTCCGGGACGACAGGCTTGAAAACCTCATTTCCGCAATCGATATATATATATATATATATATAACCGCAGCCCCGCCGGGGAAAGAAAAGATCAAGAAGCAACAGCGGCGGCTCTCCCTCTAAACAGAGCCGTCGCGCAGACAGACGTGGAGCATCGTGTGCAATTCCAGCTTGGCTCGCGGAATAAAGCGATATGACGCACGTAAGCCCGGGGGTATATCGACGTTGCGCGAGGCGGGGGGAGGGGGACGAGGGGCGCTCGGCATTGTGTGTCGGGCCGCCGAGTCAAAAGAGAGAGAGAGAGAGAGCTGCGCCGCGGGGGGATGGAGCGATCTCTCGTCGAGTCGTTCTCTTCTCTTTTTCCCGCGGAATTTCGGAATTAAATTTGTGTACGTCTCGCGGCACTTGTCAGCTACTTGTTGTCGGCTGGATTCCTCCGGTAGGAGGAAGGGGGGTGGGGGGATCCCGGGAGCGTTTGAGGATGCGAGTTGATGTTTATTTGGAAGGTGTGCAGAGGGGGGGGATTATAAGCTCTGCTCAAAGGAGTTCAACGGCTCTAGCGTTTTCGTTAGCTATGCTTTGAATGTCGGTGTTTTGGATGTTTGATATTCGATTTTTTAAGCGAATGGAAGGGAAATTATTTATAAAGTTTTCGAGGTTTTTTAATGAGATGTTTAGTGAATATTTTTAGATTCAATTTGAGTTATTTCAATCGATTTGGCTTCTAAAGTATTCCTTCCAAATAATTTCTTCGGAAGCAGTCAATGAACGCTTCTTTTCATTGTTTTAACGTAGTACATCCTGGAGGCAAGGCTTTAAATTATTAAAAGAGCTGTCAATTACTTTTTGATCGATGCTTTTTATAATGCTTTAAAACACAAGCAAAAAGCAGCACCGAAAAGACATCAGCTGAATCTATTTTCTGTCCTCCAAGCTCATCAATCTTTACGTTTCACTCTCGATTACTCTCTCTTTGTACTCTTCACTTTTTACATCCTGCCCCGATCGTTCTTCCTTATTTTTCACTTTGTACTTTCCCCTCCCCTTCGCTCTTTTTAACAACTTTCACCGAGAGAAAACCGATCTTTGTAATGCTTCTTAGATCGATAAATTTTAATGCAATTACTTCACTACTTGCTAAGTCAATTACTTGCATTATTTATATTATAATTAACATTTAAGCTACGATTCATGGCTGAAGCATATGCATTTTAAATAAGTCATCCCAGCGGTCTAATTGTAAGTCGAGCTCATTAAAAATGACTGGTTCTTCGTGGCCGCTCCAACTTAAATTTGTACAAAAACTTTTTATACATTTTGCATACATACCGGCAAAGTGCACACGTAGAAAGAACTCGTCGCTGCCGAATTTGAATGCGAACGAGTGCCTCTGCATGAAAATAGATACTTCCGCGGGTCGAACGCAGAAGTAAGACGTTTGTTGAAACGAGACAGCGACGTGACGTTTATTCGAAGATAAAGAGAAAGTTGGGAAGAGTCCAAAATAGATATAATGTTTTTTTTTTTGCGGGGCATCGGGAGCCAAAAAATAGAGCGCCTCATACATATTTTGGAATTTTTATCTCGGCGGTCCTCATTATTATGCAAACTTTGCGGTTTGCGTGCTATCCTGAAAATTCGAACAAAAAATGGCATGAAAATTTTACGTTTCCTTCCTACGCTTTTAAAACAAGATTTTTCCAGAAATTTTCCTTCCTCGAATTACTTGCTACTTCGAATTCAGTGCGCGTTTCAAAAAGAATTGCTACTTTCCAAAGAAAAACAGTAGTTCGGTTATAACATTTTACAACAAATAACTTCAAACCTGCATTCAAACCCCAGCGGCGGAACAATAATTTAACAAACGTCACACGCCCCTTTAAAGTACAATACCAAAAACAATCAGTCCTACTTAACTCCCTCCCCGCCAGTCGAAAAGGATGTATTCCCCCGAGATCCCCCGCAGCTTCGAGCTGCAGCCCGGCAAAGTTGTCCCGGCGAATTAATAATCGGACAGTCCCGAACGCGGCGAAAAGGCAAGAGTGCCACCGCGCAGATGGGCCGCGCGATTATTAAATTACTTTGAATTCTTCGGCTTACGGACGATAAGTTCCCGCGGCGCGGTATTGTCCAAGTCGAGTTTTCGAGAGCCGAACGGAAAGTTTTCGGCGCGCGCATCCTGGCCCTCGCTATATACAAATAAATTGTATCTTTCGCTGATTGCGAGCGGGCAGGCAGTGCGAAAAGTTTCTATTATTCGTTTCTGGGGCTGCTGGCTCTGATTTACTTTGTATCTCCGGTTTAGATTGAGATTTTTGTTTGGACTTTGATGGGATTGAGTCGCAAAGCGACGTGCCGCAACTGATCATTATTTTGGCTGTAATATTTATTAGTTATCTGTAAGAATGTATGAGTTATATAAATATAGAAAAAATAGTTTACTTGAAACGTACAATCTGTAATATGCAGCATAGAGTTTTATCAAACATAAAAATGTTTTTCTCAGAATCAATCATTGATTCTGTAAAATTGAACTCACGTCGATTAAAACATTTTAGTTTTACTTTTTTACAAACAGAATTCTAAAATACGAAAAATGGAATTTTTCGCAAAAAGATCAACGACTTCCAGCTTCTCATTGTTAACCTACAAAGCAAAATATATATTCGCAATGCATACCACAGAGAAAACGATATTCTCTCGTATAAGATAAAATGCAGCTCGGACCCAGAGAATATATATATCCGGGACGCATAAAAAAGCGATTTATGAAATTCATTTATCAGAGCTGCACAATGCGATATACGTATATAAATCTCACGCCTTCTATATTTTCGTGTTTCAGCCGACAGCAGCTTTCTATTGGCGAACGCTCAGATCGTCGACTTCCCGATCGTCTACTGCAACGAGAGCTTCTGCAAGATATCCGGCTACAATCGTGCCGAGGTTAGACTCTTTCGCTTTGATACTTTTTATACGACCCCGTTTGAACTCGGCGCAGGAAAAGTATTTCGCGCCAAATGCATTGCTAAAAGTTTTTTAAATCACTGCCAATTCACTCGTACTTGTCGCGTCTGAAACCATTTTTGAATCTTTCAGTTATTTTTTTTATGCTGTGTTTAGATGTTACAAATTAAATATAACTGGTCAATAAGCCAACTTCGATTTCGTTTTAGTTTACGGAAAATAGTTTAATATTAAAGTTATACAATAATATAACACACTAAAGCAGAAACCGAAAAATCGATAATTCAAGTAACGTAAAACGTACAAAGTTCTCCGGGGAAGAAAAAAAAACTTTAAAACGACGCGAAAGTTCAATTCCTCGAAAACTGCGCGCGCAAAAAGAACATATACCTTTTTCGTTCGAAATCTACTTTCACCTATATGAAATACGCTTTTCCCCCAGTTCGTATGTAGGTCGCAAACTTTGGAGAGTCAGAGAGAGCCTTTTAACGGGGTGGGGGAGGGCCGCCGAAAAAAGAGCCTCGAGTCCGCGGCCGAAAAAAAAAAATCGATCCTCCCCCGCGGAAGAGGCGCGTCTCGCGCGCTTTTCGCTCGAATCGAATCTTGCTCCCCCAAAATCCGGGCTGCTCCTGATTTATACGCGCGCGCATTAAGCTCCCGGGGGCGGCCGCTGCCAATATCCGCGGAAACGATTAATTTGCGGCTTCGCGCGGCTGCAGCTGCACTCCCCTCCCCCGGATTCCTTCGGCTTTTTGCGGCGGTCCCGCGGACGCGAGACTTGGATTTACTCGACTTGTTTTTGGCGCTGTTTGTCTCCTATCGCTCGGCGGAGTTGTTAGAAGCGCGAGGTATTTTTGGGGAAGCTACTGCCGCGGGTTCGCGTAATGAAGTTGTTTCATAAAGGTGTTGTTGAGTTTCGCGAATCGCGAATTTGACGCAATAAAGTATTAGAATGAACGTTTTAAAAAATCACTTTCGGCCGACTGCGATAGATTTAAATTCGTATCAATTATCGTACTTAATTTCAAATTCATTTTTCCAGAATTTCAACCTACTTATTCAAAAGAGACGCAGGTAATCTGCGCT
Source organism: Ormyrus nitidulus (assembly GCA_900474335.1). Taxonomy (NCBI): domain Eukaryota; kingdom Metazoa; phylum Arthropoda; class Insecta; order Hymenoptera; family Ormyridae; genus Ormyrus; species Ormyrus nitidulus. The sequence goes on along the minus strand of UCOL01003282.1, from coordinate 1,553 downwards.
ATCCGCAGCGGGATGTAACTGATTAATCTCATTAAGATAAAATTAGCGTTAAAACACGCTTTTTTACTATAAAATCAGTATAAATAGATTATGAAACAAAAGCTTGCGTTTTAACGAGCACTGATTCGGCAAATAATTCCCACACTCGTTATATTCCTAATCGCATTTCGAGTTCTCCCTTTGAACCGCGAGTCGCGGCGAGCTCGCCGACATCCGCCGGATGTATAAAATAATACGTCATAAAATACACAGTCTAATTAAGGTATCATCCTTTAGGTAATGCAAAAGTCATGTCGCTGCAGCTTCATGTACGGCGAGCTCACCGACAAAGAGACCATCTCGCGGATCGAGGAGTGCCTCGAGGGACAGATTTGCGACCAGTTCGAGATTTTGCTTTACAAAAAGAACAGTGAGTATATTGGCCTCTCGCTACGAACAGAAAACACACACACATACACACACGAGTCGAGACAGCCGCCCTTTTTCACGTTGTGCATTATATATATCTAAACACACATGAGTTTAATCAGAGAAAGCCGTTTTACTTTAAAACGATTCGATTGCACCGTTCAGACAGCAGCGATTATACATATCGCGGTATAGATTCGATTAGCGCCCTTCTCTTTTGGAGGTCGACACACACTCGAGTAGTATGAGATCGCGTTTGGTCAGACACGTTTGCGAGCTATAGGTATACTTTATGTATGTATTTTTTTTTTTATGTGACTCCATTGCTCAGATGCGATTGCATGCTTTTTTTGGCTCAGTATTCGATGTCGAGTATATATATTTTTTGCAAAGAGATTATTGGTTTTTTTTTTGTTTTGGTTTTTGGAAAGTATAACTTTATTTTTCTGACCCTCACTCTCACCTTTGAAATGAAAATCTAAACATGTCTAAAAGAGTTTGTACTTTAAAAAGAGTATCCATAAAATAAAAGAAAGAAACACACCTGTTTTTTATAAAGAATGTGACCGTTTTTTTGCAAACCACACTCATCTTGTACATACTTGCAATCGATGTTAGAAACTAACCCAACAGACTATATAGTTTTAGGAGCAAAATTTGTGCATGAATTATGGGCATATATAATTAATAAGAGCGTGAATAAATCGCGGGAGAAGTGGCTCCTTGTCGAACCTGAATGTAATTGCGCACGAATTTTTCTCCTCGAGCAAGCAAGCAACATAGTAAGGGAAGAGAATAATAAAAAATAATAATTTTTTTTAAAGGTACCCCACGAGGTAATGTGAAAGTCGTGAGAGAAAATCCTGTCTGTAAGTCACCTCGAGCTCGCAGCGCACTTAGGGCTGCCACCCTTAATCACCTAATTAAAAATTTTTAATTAAAACGAAACAAGAACGATCCTCCATTAACATTTTTGTCGAATAAATTAATTAAACCGAAAGGTACCGGATTAAAAAAAGAAAAAAAAAGGAGAGCAAGTGTCGATCGTCGAATGTGACGAGGCTCGGGATGAAAAAGGAGTTGAAAAGAGGGGGGGGGGGGAAGGGGGGGAAAGGGCAACATGCAGCGGTGGCAGCCCTACCTGC
>UCOL01003281.1:0-19854 GCA_900474335.1 Ormyrus nitidulus | reverse complement strand
TTTTTTTTTTTTTTTTTTTTTTAAATAGTGTGAATAGTATCAAAATATAAACATTGAAAATTTAGAGAACAATTTTAAAAGAAGCTTTTTGTGCTTTGTTTTCCAAGTAATTAAGAAATATTTTTTAAAAACTACGAATGGAAATACTTTTAACATTACTTAACAAATCTCAAATAAATCGAATATTTTAAAAATACAGTTGTTTACTTTTACATTTGTTTTGTTCCAATCTTTTCATTTCTCCGTAACGAACATTAAAAATCTTCCCTCCTATACCATCAAAAACAATAAAACATAAATCAAAACACGAGCTAATTAAATTCCCCAAAATTCACTTCGCTATTCGCGATAAAACCTCGCCAAAAAAAAAAAAAAAAAAGGAAAGATCGAATTCAATTTTTCACCTCAGCCTTCAAGCCTCGCCAAAGTCATCGGCAGGCCATTGAATTCCCGTGGAAATTAGTCGCCGGCAATACTGCAAGTAATCGTCCATTTAATTTCTAAGCACGTTTTCGGGGGTGAGCCGCTGCCGCCGCCGCCGCCGCCTCTATATATCGAGCTGCCGGCGATGTTTTTGCTAGAACGAGAGAGAGACAGAGAGTCGGAGCAGCGCCGCGCGGCGGTGGCGGCGGGGTGACATCTATCGATCAGCTGATGGCTCGCCTCGTGTAATGGAGTCGACTGCCGAGTGATTCGCTCCTTTTATTTTGATTTTCGCGCGGCGGCGCCCGTCGCCCGGCGTCTTATAATTCGACGCGACGCGGATGGCGAGTGACCGAGTCTCTCGAGGTCTTATACCCTTTGGGCGAATCTCGGGGTGTCGAGGGTGACGGGGTTTGTTTTGATGGGGAGCTTCGCCTTTTTTTTCGAGGGGGGAGATTTTTTCGTATTTGTGTATCGAGCGAGATTGAGTTGTGGAGGAGATTAATGAGGACAGGAAGTAAACGGGGGTTGAAGCTTTGAATTATTAAAGCGGTGTTTAAGGGTGCGTGGATTATCGGATTACACGGAGAAGTAGTTTACGAAAATTTGTATTTACCATAATGTAGAGGTTTGAATAAAGGTATTAGGAAAGTTTCTTTTTTTTTTAAAGCTTTAAAGGTTTACGATCAATGAAATTGTTTATTTTATTAGTGGAAATGCGTATATTATCTATTGTCAAAATGAATCATGGATATAAATATACTTTTTATAGTACTTTTTAAGTAAAACGTTTATACTAACTTTTATACTTTAACTATTACTTCAATAATTCAAACATAATGCAAAGACATAACAATTGAAATAGTTTTATGCAAGAGAAAATTAATTTGTACATGTAAGAAGCAGATTTACTACTTTACGCACATGAGTTATTCTATTAAAAAATCGCAGCAGCCACATCTGTAATAAATGTTTTTTAAATATGCAAGCTTTAGATTTTCAAATGCGCTTGGAGTTGCAGTTCTTAATATTATGAAATTGTAATATATTTTTCCGTTTTGAAATACAAAACGAAAAATCCGATTATAAGTCGTATAGAGAAATATCTGATCAATTCCAACATGTATCTCTATTACATACTTTTATTCTATAAGTACTTCAGTATTTCTTTTGATTTAGTTTTACAAAACTTTGGTATTTATAAATCTCAAAAAGAGTTCACGAATTTACAGCTACATTTATGTCTAAAATTAAATCGCAATCAATCATTTACGCCATCTTTATAAATGCTTAATCTTCAGATTAATTTAAGTGCTCGGGAAAATCAAAAATACTCCACGGTAATCACCGTCCATCGATTGCGCAAACTCGGTTTCAAAAGTAATTTACTCTAAGTTATTTGTTCGGCGCGAGCCTCGAACTAATTAGGTCTATATTAAGGGTAATCAAAGTTTAAAATTTGAAAACTTTACTGTATCCATAAAAGAAAAAAAAGAAGCTTGCAAACTTTTAATTATGCAGACAATAAAGGCCCGACTTCGATATTTGATATTCAAATTTTTTAATTAAAAACTGCGCACGCATCGAAACTCCTCTCTCGATGCCGCAAGTGTATTTGTATATGTTGTAACGGACACGCGGAGCAGTGAAATTCGTTGTACTTAAATGGGATTGACGTTCGCGAAATTTCTAAAGCAGGCAAGTACGCGTACAGCAAGACGATGTAAAAGCGGCGCGCTTTTCCAGCAAGCGGGAAAGCTGTAAATCGAAACGAGCTTCATAAAGTTTCCCGGTCCATTTGGAATTTTACTCGCCGCTTGGCATTCAAATTTCACGGAAAATTGAAATATTTTTGACACGCGTTCTAATGAATCCATCGTCTCGCCTTGATGTTCCCATCAACTCCGCTAAATATTCTATTACGTAATTTTAATGGAGTCGTTACGATGTAAATCTGGCTTGAAGTTTATCTCAAATACTAATTCGTTTTCGCAAATGCCTATGTAACTCAAAATTCGAATAAACTGCATTTTATTCTATTCAGTCTTACAAATTAGCCTTGCATTTCAAGAAAATTAATTTGAAGAGGTTGTTAAAAAGCGTTTGATTTTTAGTCCTTTAGAGGACTCTGCATTAATTTTCATTTTCAAAGAGCAAAAATTCGAAACAAAACCCCTTTTCAGCAAAAGTACACATTTTTACTTAGCACCTCCCGAAAAAACCCACGTCGCCGCGAGTTCCTATAAAAATCGCGCCACAATTACCCCCAAAAAATCGAAAACGCCATTCCCGCACCTCGGTGGCGGCGCGCGAAAATTTTTCGAATCGTTCCCCGCACCGTCCGTCCGAAAATAGCGGCCGGTCGCCGAGTGTCGTCGAGATTGCGACTCTCTCTCTCTCTCTCTCGCAAAGGGCCGTTACAACACACGGCGGCGAAAAAATCGCAAGGGCGTGGCTGTCCTCTTTGTTTCGCTTTCGTTACGCCATCGGTCCCCGCGTCCTGGTGTCTGGAGCGCTTAAAAAAAGCTTTATACGGATAAATATGTAAGGTGTTCAATTGGAGCGAGAGCGACGACGGGACCTCGTCCAAAGGTCAAAGACGCTCGCCGCCGCCGCGGTTTCGTGCTTTATCTGCGCGCGCGGCTCTTCCCGTGTCAATGGAACATGACGCGCGCGTGCACGTGAGAACGTTACGTTACGAGGCTTAACGAGGGGCTGTGCTCTGCCCAAAGCTTAATTACGCGCGGGGCGGTGATTGGGGGTATTAGGTGATTACCTGTTTCAAGAAGTTTCTTGCTGCGATGAAGGGGTGCCGCAGGTTTTCGGGAAGGAAGAAGTTTGCTTGCGATTGGATACGGTGGATTTTTCTTACGTTTGCGCAAGAGATTGGCGAATAAATTTTTCTTAAAAATGATTTCGGACTACCTATCGATCTTGCAGTAAGTTAATATACCGAGACTGGCGTCAGCTCGTTAATTTTACCTTGGGGGGGAAAAAGTCGACGTAAAAATTAATAATAAAGTAAAATGAATGGTTGAGAGCTTGGAGATGTGAAATATTTATATTAAAATGTTTGTTTTGCAAGTAAAAATAAAAGAATACAGTATGATTTTATCAACGTTAAAAATCGATCAAGACACCTCTAATGATTTTATTTTTTATGTAATTTTTATTTTAATTTGACGCACTACTATCCGTAAAAAATTATCCTTTTCAGTAAAAGCGAACTATTTATCCAAGCGGAAGATAAACGAAGCTAAAAGTTATTAATAGAGCTTTTTATTTTTCAAAAACAGATTCACTAGTAGCCTTTTTGAAATAAAACAAGGTAGCGTCGAAAAATCCTCCGAAAACAACGGACGAAATTCATTCTTATTCAAAAGAATAATATTCAATATGATTGTTTGCAAAGATATCGATCAATTTAACGAAAAAAAACATATCCCTTCTACCCAAGCGACTAACTAAAATCTCCGTTCGTTCCAGCCATGGACAGCCTGGAGGAAGCGGCAGCAGCCCGGGACAGCGCGGTGCCGTCGGACGCGGACCTCGGAGCCTCGCCGCCCTCCACGACGACGACCCCATCCTCGGTGTTCGGCTTCCAGCACCTGCCCGCGGCGGGGGCAGCGGCGGCGGCGAGCAGCAGCAGCGGCTGCAGCAGCACGGAGACGCCGCCGATCGAGCAGTCGTACGAGTTCCTGCTGAGGCTCGCCCAGTCGGACCAGCACAGCTCCGAGGAGGAGCTCGAGGTCATTAACGGGCCCAAGGTCGTCGAGGCAGCGGCGGCGGCGGCGGCGGCGTCAGTCGTCGCGACGGCTCCGGTGCAGAGGGCCACCCAGACCCCGCTGACCCTCAGGCCCAACGCCGAGAAGCGCAAGTGGTCCGAGGCGAATAGCAGCAGCTGCGTCAAGCTGCAGCAGAAGGACGGCGACAATGTCGGCACCGTGTACTCGGCGCCAGTGAGCAGGACCGGCAGGGAGGCCGGCTCTGGATCCAGCGACGAGGAGGTGAGGAACGAGGTGACGAGAATTCTTGGATTTAAGAGGGGGAAGCATCTTAGATTCGTTCGTTTTCAAGTGAAAGCTAATTTTGTTAATTGCACCAGTGAGGAGAGTGTTCTTGTATTGAAAAATATATTAATAACGCGATGACGTAGGACATAACTGAGATCTCGATTGAAAATTGACGGTATTAATAGGTTGTATCCGTATTTTTCTGCGTTAAAAAAAATTAAATGAGAGGTATAAATAGTCTGATATGTTTAGTATACTCAGTAAAAAGATAATGCTAATATTAAATAAATGATTATTTTTAAAACCAAAATAAATACAAAATAAATTATTTACTAACTTAAATTCAAAATTTTTCATTCACATTTTAAATAAAAATAATTTCATTTTATATTAGGCACTTTAGCGTTCTTACGTTATCAATTTATAAAGTTTTTAAACCCTCGCAAATAGAAAAATATTCAACGACCGTAATATTTTAAGCCCTTTATTAAACTTTCTTAAACGCGCAAAGTTGAAAAAAAATCTATAAATCTTGTGCGTTACTCATACAAATTTTTTTTCTGCTCTTTAACGCTACAGCTGCGCCGTGCAGGTTATCGCTCCAATTCCAAGTGTAAAACTTAACTAAAGCGTGTATGAAATAACGAGATTATACGTACATGTATGCGTGTGTATGACATGATTTAAAAAAAAACGTGCTTTTTTACTTCTTTCATTCGAAAAGTAAAGTATTTTACAAATAATTTGTGGTAAATATAAAACGAAAGAAAGTCTTGTGTTAATTATTGTATTCAGAATTTTTTAATGAAAATGTCAAAGGACGACTGTATTACTTAAAATTAAATGTTATTACATAAAGTCATGCGCCTTTATTGCATAAAAGAGTTTTAAAAATAAAATACCTTATTACTCTTTTTACAAACGATTAAAGTGCAAAATTTAAAGTGATCTATCTTATTAGTACACCATTATATTTTTTACACAATTACTAAGTTATTTATAGAATTACGAAAAGGATTTGATGTATAATCAAGAGAATACAGAAGCAGTTTCCCCAAGAAAGAAGTAGATAATTTTCATTCAGAGAAAAAAAATAGACCTAAAAGTTGCAGCAGGGTACAATCTCACCGATATAATACACTGTAATTTCAACCGCGTTTCTTTTTATTCGCTGTCCCTACACAATTTGCAACCTTAGAACTCACAGGGTTTAATCTCTTATAATTTGCTAACTTTACAAAAGAGACACAATGTTACTTCTTAATGCCTGTGATAAAAATATACGTAGTTGATGTAATATTATAGGTAGAATATAATAATATTATTTTTTATTATAATTTTAGACATTACCGTTCTCGTTTGCGTTACATCATACAAAGGTTCAAATTTAAAAATTATTTTACATTTAATTTTACTGAAAAGGTTACACTTATTTATTTTCAAACGTTTTTTTTTTTTTTCGTTTATCATTATCAAATTTAGTGAATACTTTTTTTTTACTATTCTTACTATTCTTATCCACCGACTGCAGAATGCAGTCTTACAACATCCAACATCCATTGATTAAATCCTTCTTTTAGGTACAGGGCTTATGCTACAGTCGTAGCGGGAGCGCGATTTCTCACCCGGTGCAGTTCCGCAGCTCGCCACCGACGGACGCGCACAAGCCGGTACGTTCTTTGTCGCCGCCCCCGAAGCTGTTCCACGCGTCGGCCTACTCCTCGCTGTCGTCGTCAAGCATCGCGTCGACGAGCGGTGTGGAGCCCAGGATCCATCACCACAGACCGCGCTCGCGGCCCAGGCCCCACTCGCAGTACCACTCGCATACGAACCTCGACCATCACCACCACCACCACCATCACCACCATCACCATCATCATCACCATCACGGACAGGGTCAGGGACCCAGTCAGCAGCAGGAACTGGCAGACTTGGACGTCATTAGCGCCTGCAGTCCCAGAAAGAGACACAGGCCACCGCACAGACTGCCCAGGCCCTGCTTGGATTTTGAGAAGATGCAACAGGTACGAGGCTCGTTGGGCTTTTTGGAAGAGTTTTTTGAAGGGTGTAGAAGCTGTTTTACGCGCGAACTTGAGAAGAATTTCAAATTAGCCTTTGTTTAACTTTTTAGTATTAATAAAATTTACAGCCTTTTGACTGGAGAGTTTAGGTTTATTTTAAAAAGTTTTTTTTAATACTATAAATGAAATTTAAATGAAACAACTAAAAAAGTTGTAAAAAAGAAATTCTAAAGTTGCATCACGGACGTCATTGCGAAGTTGCGCCTACAGAAGTGAGCTTTAAATAGAGCTATGCATACTAATTTTTGTTATAGTATTGTGTAAAGCTGCTCGATCGTGTGTTAGAAAATTGATTAGTTTACACGTTTATAATTAGTAGATAAACATTATTAATAGCTAGCTTAGGTCTGTTAACTGTTGCCATATTTGTCGTCTATAAACATATTGATGTTACTCTATGACTAACGTTTAAAGGCTTGGGAATTTTTAACTCGTGATATAACTTTTAAAATACGATATTATGAACTTTATTAATGCTGCGAAGTATTGCTTCAAAAATATTCATTCTAATTAGCTTCTAAATAAAGTACAATATTATTCCCAAAGATTTAGTGGCTCAGTTTAACTCTAATGTCTTTAACGGGCAAAGACTGATTAAATTCGCAGTATCTTAGAAATACTACTGCATTCGCTAAAAAAAGTATACCCCCTAAGATGTGTCAACATCAATCTACATCTCCAACGTTTCAACAACCTTCTAATAACTTATCTTTCCTAATCCAGCATTTACAAAACATAATCTCATCTTACATCATTCAAACTTTATATATATATCCTGCTTAATCTCATCATCAAAAGAAAAAAAAACCATCATCTCGCCCGAGCGAATCCATCTCCACGTCAAAGCCGAAACCTCTCCTGCGTTCTTGAAGCAAACAATCCAGCCTACAATCGTGCGGCACGCAGCGGCGAGAAAAGGGAGCATCGTGCGCTCGTTTCACGAGTGTATCGGTGTTTGTCGGGGGGAGAGACAGAGAGAGAGAGAGAGAGAGAGAGAGAGAGAGAGGGAGAGTACAACTCATAGTACGCTCGCGTAGCATCCGTAGTAATTCCCCTCCCCTCGCTCGCTCTCTCCCCTCTCGATATAGTCCTCTCGCTCCGTGTAAGCGTACACCCCCGACCTCTGCATTCGCCTTGAATGGTCGCCCGATTTTCTCTCGCACACAAACGCGCGCCCGGGTGTGAAAGCCCTAGTTGAACATTTTCGCAAGCCACGCCCCGCCTCCACCGGCCATCTTGAGTTATGTAAACTATTCTCGAACCCTGGAAGCTTTGTTTCTTCGTTTTTCAGGAAGGGCTTTTCCGGGGTTTTCGGGGGGTTCGATTGCTTTCGAGGGAGAGGCTCGGGTTAACGCGCTTCGAGGGGTCTTTGTTCGCAGGGAGGTTTTGTAGGTTGGTAGCTACCTCCGGAGGGTGACCGATTTTTTCCGGATTTTTCCGGATTGCTCGAGCAGCTGCGCCACTCGATTCTACCTGTCACGCGAAGTTTCTGCAACAATGCTTTTCTTGGTGGGGTGGAAAGACGGTTCAGCAAGGAGGGAATTTTTTATTTATATACATTTTTTTTAAAGGAGGACGTTATAGAGAACTTTTGAGAATAATTGTAGGCCGGTTGCCACAATAAAAAGTTTTAGAAAAATTACTTTCTGAGAAATTCTCATCGTCTTCGTTACAATATTTTTCTCTTTTTTTGTGAAAATTTAACTCTTAAATATTCAAATGAAAAAATTACAAAACCATCTAAAAAACGCAATATCACGGTTTTTTCAATTTGCGGAATTTCAAATTTTTCGAAAATTCCCGAATATTTGTTTCCTTTTCGGCCTTTCCAGATGCGTGCAGATGGATGTCCGTGCTTTTTTTTTGGACGAAGGCAATACAGCTTCGAATTGAATCCTCGCCCAGGTGTACGTAGTACGTGATGAAAATTTCACCAGCTTTGAGATGCGGGGATGGTTTTGCGCGAGCATTGAAAAGAATGTTACGGAAAAACTCATATTCTGTATATGACCTATAAGCAAAAATTGGGAGCTTTAAAGCCATGCTTTCATTCCATTCTTTTCATGTTAACGAATGAGTGCGTTGGAAGATAATTAAGGGAGGATAGAATATGTTTTATTTAAGTTATGATCTTTATTTTATACTTGAATTTAATACGATATTATCACTTTATTTTGTCACCTTTAATACAATCTTCAAAGAAAAATATTGTAATATAGATCGAAATAATTCAACGTAAAAATTTGCTAAAACCAGAGCCTGAAGCTAAAATCAGCTTCTCCTCTTTTAAAAAGCAAATAATTACTACAGAAAAATCAACAAGACAGACTCTAAAAGCCCTTTTATTTTACAGCTAAAGACGCAGGCAGTGACGACGTGGAGGCACACGAGCGAGCATGGCAAGGAACTATCGGTGTTCTGCTGGTGAGAATGGTGAGCCGTGGATCTTCGCGGGGATCTACGGTGACGCCTGTGCGCGTCTTCAAACGATTCTAATCAAACCGCGCTCGGGCGACCGGCCCGTCCGCTCATCGTCATCGTCATCGTCATCGTTATCCTTATCGCGTCATCATCGTCATCGGTAAAAAGCAACCGCTTCACCGTCATCACCCTCATTGCCGTCGAGTCGCGGCGCCGAGACTTAGAAACAGCATCCGCAAATGCAGATGCTTACTTACTACGTGAAATCTAATCGCCGCTGCTGATGCTGCTGCCCCTTTGTGTGCATTGAGAACGAAATTTTATTGTACTTTGAAAAACTGCACTCATGTTTATTTACGTTGGTTTATGAAATGTGCCATGTGTTTATTTGAAAAGGGAAGGATTGTGATTTTAAAGAATTTTTAGACTTGTGTATTATTGTATTGTGTGTTCTTAAGATCATCGATTGGAATTTCAGGGCGAAATTTTAATTTTTGGGGATGGACGAAATTTTTGTTCTCGGTGTATTTTCGAGTGTGCGATCGAGTTAGAGTCCATCATTTACTTAAGATGTAGAAAACATGTAGGAAAGATGCACACCTTGAGAGGTGGCTTTGTGATAGGGTCGTGTACCTTGTTTTACTTTTGTTTTAATTAAGGACTGCTTTTAAGAATGCTTAAGAGCGACTGAGTTTAAGAAAAATAATCTCTAGCGCGCGACTTTAACGTCAAATATATTTCAGCGATACCATGAAGTGCACCACTTTTGGCCATACTTAACTAAAAAAAATTATATATAATCATATATAATTTTACACAATGACTGGTGATTATGTTCTGGTGAAACTTATCTACATTTTCTAATGGGTGACCGAGGCCTGAGCAGCGAAATTAGTTCGTTAATCGTACAGGATAAAATGTTTGAGATTGAAAAAGAAGATTGTGTTTATAGATTTTTTTTTTAAGCCACAACTCAAAAATCTTTTTATGCAGTACTTTGTAAAATATAGAAATCTAATATTATGGGCTGTCAAAAATAACATTTTTATACATTTTTTAATATTATCCACTTTTAACTGTATACATATTAATTTAAACTCATATAATCGTAGCACTATACATTTATACTATATAAAAGATTGCAATGTAAAGCTGTATTTAAAGATACTGACATAAAAAGATTTTTTAGTTGCACATATATTTATCACAGGCAAATTTTTTCCACTTAATATAGATACACTAAAAGTTGAAGAATGATAAACGCAGTTTAAAAATACTTTTTATTAATGTTTATTGATATTAATTTAAAAATGTACATTGCATAGGAAATAAGTGCAAAAATTGAGATAATAACAAGAAAACTGCAATCTAATTTTTGGACTAATTTCTCTTACAGATGGGAATTTTCGAACTTAAAAAGAAAAATAAATGAATTTCTCCAGAATATATCCCACAAATTTTCCTGAGGGAGCAAATGTTTCTCAACTATATTTAGGAAACTTTTCACTTAAGAATGAATAAAAATGCGATAATAAATGGAAAAAAATATATATCTATATATATTCTTCTAAAAATTTCACTCGTAATAAGCGGAAACGATAGCCTGTATGGGTCTTAATAAAGTAGAAATAATTCGGAGATTATTTTTCTTAATATATTATAAAATAAGATTTTAAGAGGGTTCTACAGAAAAAGTTAAAGTCTGAATTGACTGTAGCGCCACAACATTATAAATCATATTTATTTATTTAAAATTATTTCATGATTTTAAAACATAAAAAAAACGAAGTTTTCCCGCCTACCCGAAAAGTTGAAGAATGTTATAAAAAAATTTTATGAAGAAAACAAAGTGAATGGATGCATAATTTGTAAGACAAATTTGAAAATATCGTGGACGTTCATAAGCCCTAAATTGTTTCACCTGCTACTTTTGTTTTACAGATTGTTTTCGTTTCCTTTATTTTGATCTTTTTAAAATTATTCTTAGATATTTTATATAGGTGGGATAACTAAGTTGTAGTTTTTAATTAACTATTTAATATTTTTAAATAACTAAGAATTGCAAAATTAAACTTTTAACGGTTGCTGGCATTCCAGTCGCTGTGAGGATCCTTCTTAAGAAAAACTTATTCATAAGTCACCTTTTAATTGATACAAACTTGCCAAATTCGTTTTGATTTTATTAGTGATACTCTGATAACGAAATGTATAAAAGTAATCGTAAAACAATTATTTCTAATATTTTCAACTTATGAAATATAAAAGAAGATATTTCTTGTTTTAAAGAACTTGAATATTTTAAGAGGCAGACTTTCGGGGCTGCAAAGAAAGTATACCTATTAAGATTCTCGTATTAATTATTACTTGTGTACATATATTTACGTTAGTTGTAAATGTTTTTGAAAGTATTAAACTTCTAATGATTTTGATGAAATTCATCAAATACAAAAATATATATAATATAAAAAAGCGTACAATAATGAAAGAGTTTACTACTATTATATTATTACTGCTCCATAATTCGCTCGTTTCTAATTAAAAAATGAGTGAAGGCCTTCTGCCAAAATAACGAAACATAACTGAAACATGCAAGGACTCGAACTCTTTCTCGCGCTCGAAATAAGTGGAAGATTAATTTCAGCCGTTTTCTTGAGTTTCTTAACAACAAATGTGTTAGACCGTCTTTTTACAAAAAAAAAAAAAATAAATAATAATAATAAACGGTGTGCAAAATGTTGCGAATTTCATAAAAAATTATGTTTACTTTAATCAAAATTAGTTTAAAATGTTTTTGAATTAAACAGCAATAAATCTTTCTAAATTTTGTAAAAAGGAACATAATACACAAATGTTGTTGAAACAATCTCAAAAAACGGAAGGCAGCAACGGCAGTTCTGAGCTGAACTTTAAAAGCGATCTTCATTCATTTGTAATTTTTCTACATGAGAGACACCTAATGCGATCCAGATGTGTGAATGTGCAGCAATTTCGAGCGAGTCTCTCGGTACTCACGAGAGACAATGAAAACAATTGTGTATAAAAAAGGGGCGAAAAACAAAAAAAAAAGCAGAAAAAGAAAAAAAAGATGCATTTTTTTTGGGCGGACACGTTTCGTACGCTCTGTACTTCATTTCACTATATTTATCTCTATCCATTCTTTTGTATGTACAATCTGCAAGTATGACTGAGGACGCATGTCAGGCGATTAGTGGCAGATTGCAATTTTGCGATTTTGTAGGCACGCTTATATCTGGATTCGATGACCGAACGAAATTGCGAATTAACGCGAATTTTACGCATGCGTTCCCGTCTTTTATGTGTTATGATTTTATTTTGTCTGGACGATCTGAGCAAGACATTCAGTCACTTACTAGTGGATTCGGGTGAAAATGAAAATTTTAAATGTTTTCATTTGTCAATTGACAGATAAAAAAATGTTATTGCTATTTATTAAATACATTTTTTACTTCAAGTCGAAAGCAAAATTTGTCCTTTTTATTTAAAAATCATGAAGTAAATGGTCCATAAATTATTCAAAATGATTTTTTAAGAATTTAAATGCGAACCTATATTTATTAAGAAAATTTTCGGACTTATTAATTTTAGTTAAATCAATGATATTTAACTATTTTTTATCTTTTAATATTAATGTTTTTTTACTTTTAAAATATTGATTATAATCGACTTATGAAAATGAAGCCTACTCGCTTATGATTTTTTCAATGAAGTTTTTTATAATGCATTAATTACTACTTAGGATTTAGATATTATAAATTGGTAATATGATTTGTATTTGATTTTAAACATATTTTTTTTAACGAGAAAATTGAATTTTCATCCTAATTCATATTATCTTTTGACTGAGGTATTTTAACGCAATCGAACGTGTTCAAAGTGCTCTCAACAGCAAACGCTAGGTTTTTAATGAAAAAGTGCAATATAAAAGGTGTACATTTGTTATAAATCCATTAAAATAATATGGGAACGTGTGAATTTTCTTTAAAATTTCAACTTTTCTTTAGTCCGTGCAAGTTTGAAAGTGAAACAAAGAAATTTGTTCGCCTTGCATTGCCAAAATAATTACTACTTATCGACACGCACGTGTATATGCATGTTACTAAAGTGAATATACGCATGTGTAATCCGTATAAAGGAAACAATGTCTCATTTATGAAATAATAATATATTAATTGTCACCGATAATCACTGCGATATAGAGCTGCACTTGCCAGTATTATAGTCAGAATTAAAAACAAAAATAATGAAAAAATATAAGAAAGATTTTCAACCCGTTTCTTGTCGAGGCAAATGTTTTGTATTTTTTGTGAATAAGTTGTGAGAAATTTAGTAGTAATAATCGTTCATTGTGTAATAATTCCTTTAACATTGTATTTTTAAAAATAAATTTAAATAAACGATATTTTAGCTGGACAAGAAAAAATTGGATCCTTCGTTTAATTATATGGAAGTTAGAATTATTGGCTGAACGATTAAAGAAAAGGTCTCGATATAGCACTTTGTAGTTTAAAAAGAAAATTTCTCGTTGCAAGCACTCGAACGCAAATTGTTAAACTTAAAATATGAAATTAAAAAGAGGCGAAAATGACTTTTTAATTCCATTTAAGCAAAGATCTCAAAAATCCTCATAATTTTTGTATATTGAAGGAGGGAAATTTAACGAGCTTCTCAAACGATTTTGTGTTTTTTATTGGTTTGCAGGTGTGACAGTGCCCTCATGTACGACACATGTGAGATTAGATTGTGTGTATCTGTGATTGTTGAACCTATACTTATAAGACAAACAAATAACGATAAACATAGACTTTTACGTAGAAACATTTTTCCTTTTTAGTTCTTAATTTGTATAGCTGCAAGTTTCTATATAAAGTGATCTTTTTTCAATTAGTACGATTATATAAGATGAGAATAAGGCATCATTTGTTCAGTAAAGTTTACACTTTTCTTGCTGCGAGAAATGTATAAAAAAGCAAGAAAACTAATATGAAAATAATTAAAATACAAGCTGAACTGAATCTTGACTTGCTTGATTGCGAGGTGGAACGGACACAATGCCGTTAAGAAAAATTTTTAAGATCAAGAACCAAGTGCTCGATTAATATTAAAAATAAAAAAATATATGAAAAAGAATTCAAACATGTGAATGTTTTATTTCACCTTTTACTTTAAATATCCTTTTTTGTATATAGAAGAAACAAAGAAGTAAATTTTTCTATATAAATTTTATTTATCACAAAAAAAATTGTAAAAGAAGCTCTTTTAAGTGTATTACACTAACGTATGTAATGGTATTTTCAGAGTTTTTAATAATTATAATAATCACAGTTAAACTTTTTTTCTTAATTTAAAGAATAACTTACATTTTTTTATTAAATGATAACACTTATAGTTATTAATTATTTTTTTGACAAAACTTATAATTTCTTCTTTGTAATATATATGCTTTAGAAACAGACTGCATAAAAACTCTAGTATTTATTAATTTCTTATCTTTAAAATATTTTTCAACAACTTTTACTTCACTAATTACGTCTTCAATAATTGATTCTAATTGTACCATTGAATGTGGAAGAGAAAAGATCGCCTGTAGTAGTTTTCTAATGTTTTCACCATTAACAGATTGGTAAACAAATTCCCAAAAATGTTCATCATCACTATGATTCAAATATGCATCCTTGTCATTTTCATTAAAAATAGGTAAAGCTTTCCATTCTTTAATTAACGATTTAGAGTTTGTAAATGACAATAATGATTTTTGCAATTCAATACTATTTTTTATCGATGGTATTTCTTCTTCATCCATAATAACAACCATTGTATCTAAGAAACTTAATCTTCCAAATTTATCATAGTAATAAGCAAGTTTATCCTTAATTTTGTTGAAAGTAATTTTATAAAAATTTATACAATTATGATGAAATTTTTCAATATCTTCTGCTGGCATATCTTTTAAAAGTTCTAAATAATCAAAACCTATATCAATTTCAACCAAAGGATTCAAATAGAAATCTTTATCTGATGGCCGGAGAGATGGTTCTAAAGGTTTTTCAACTAAATCACTTCCTAAGTCAAATAAAATGTCTATGATTGATTCATATAAATCATAAATTAATACATTTTCAGTTTCATACAATAAATTTAAAGAGCTATGAAAACTCAAACAGTATTGTAGGAAATAAGCATAAGCTTTTGTATACTTATCCTGTAGTAAATTGTATATATTCTGTTCACTTGAAATTTTATATTTAATATTACTTTTAGACAATTTTTTAATTTTAATATCAAAATAATTTTCCAATGCAGACCACTCATTAATTATTTTATCATAACGTTGAAACTCTTGACGTACAGAGTTTGATGGTTTTATATTCAAACTTTTATATTCCGGTAAAGATTGTAAATAATTTTGATATTCATCATAACTATTAGTATTTTCTAAAAAATAATCTGAAATACTTAAAATTAAATTGTCTACAGGTTCTGAAATAGTACCCTAATCTTTCTTAAGATCAATAAGTTTTGAAAATTGTAAAACAGGATCTAAAATAATTAGATTAGGAACAACTTGTTTGAGGAGTTCTGGAAATCTTTTGCTTTTTTCTACCTCTATACTGTCATTATGATACATTAAAGAAACTATGTTCTGCATTTTAATATAATTATCTTCAAAATATTTTTTGAAAGCTTTAAAAGTCCTTAAAGATGCATTGTTTCTGTCTTTTAATTCAATCATATGTAAATAATGCTGTATTACATTTCCAGACGGCTCTATATATCTTACTGAAATGTAACTTACATATTCTTTATCATTAACTCTTGTCTGCATTATGACAGAGAAAAGAGTTTCATTTAAACATTTTTTAATTTCTTGAAATCTTTGTTTAAAGTCCTGCTTTATAGCTAGCTGAATTTCTTCTGAAGTCATATTATTAACTGTTTTTAAAAGTAGTGTATTGTGAAATAATACTTTATCCAAAGATTCTCTGAGATACATTTCTTCTTCAGCTGAAAGATTATTTTTGTCAATATACTCTTCAAGCAGTCTATCTGGAGTAAATAGTAATTCAGTTAATTGCGAACGAGATTCTGCTGCAGCTTTTAAGCACTTCGAACATGTATCCCTGCAAAAAATTGTGATAGTGATGAGGTTATTAATACCAAGAAAACATGGGCTTTTCATTTTATGCGATAAAATGATTTTAAAAAATCAATAAGCTGAATTTTATGAAAATTTTAATTTTATGTAATGTGTTATACTTACATTTTTACAATTGAATCTTTTAGAATATTTTATAGTATCTAAATCTCATTAATACAAAGAGTTGATCCACTATCGCAAATTGCATTAATTATTTGCCTTTAAAAAACAAGATGAAAAAAAGAAACGTCTCCCGATTTGAATATCAGTTCATTTCATTGTCCCTTTTTACGAGGATGGTGACATCTACATATTAGGCCATTTTAATCTGTGTAATGGAAAATATCTCAAAAGTCAAAGTAATGATTAAATATACATTGAGTTTGTGACAAAAGTTGATTTTCAAGGTTATTCCGAGGTCAAGCAGATTTTTTTGAATTGGAAAAACTCTTATTTTTGACTTAGTTCAAATTCTAAAAGAGCGGGAAATTTTACGTTCAGACATCCACATCATACACGGCACGTAAAGATTGCCACTTTGATTTTAGAAATGACCTTTATGGATGATTTTTATCCTCAATGTCTGAACGTACAATTTACCGTTCTTTCAGAATCTAAACTGAAAAAGAGAGGAAGTTTTTGAGAGTTAAAAATTAAGTTAGTTGTTGAAGTTATTAATTTTACTATAAATTTTGATGTTAAAAAATAAGAAAAGTAAATGCTAGAATCAAATAGGAAAATAAATTACAAATTAGTATTTCTATATTTACTCTCTTCACTCAAAAAAAATTAAAAATAAAGGTGTCAAAACTGTGAAGAAACATTGTGCAATAAAAGAAATGCAATAAAATCCAAGTTATGTTTCCAAGACGATTGGATGCATGCACTTCTTCAAAACGTGCATTGTAGTTTTGATAATTATTTTTTATTTTAGTCTCTCTAAAAATGAACGCAAATTTAAAAAGTTTTCTTCTGTCTTATCAATCCTTTTTATAAATCTAAATTGTTGTCCAAATCTATTATTCTCAAATGGCAAGCCGATATGTTTTACGTATCTTTGTGACAACTTTAAAAGCACAATAAGAGAGTTTTGGAGCATTAAAAAATAAAATTCATTATTATAGTTGATATTTACTGTAGATATTGGTGTTTTAAAATTGTAAAAGTGTTGGAATATTTCAACAATCTAATATTAAGTATTGTTTTCCTTGGCTTATTTTGTCCTTTAAGTAAATGCAAATACTGACTTCAATGTGCGTATGTGTATGTGAAGAGAACCTGTGTTGGATGTAAAATGTTTTTCGGTCAAGTAGTCAGTCGTCGCTAGAACGCGCTCTGATTAAGACACACTGTAAACGACTCTTTAATATATCTTATATTAAATCAGTATATGCCTTTTATTTTACTGACTGCATTATTCTGTAAGAGTATTTTAACAAAAAGCTAGATAATGGCTATTTCTCTAAATTTGAGAATAAAAAGTCACTCGTTAAAAGTGCATATACTGACTTTTCGAAAACATTACAAGTCGTCCGCGTCAAAAGAGGGAATATAGTCACATAATAAATAAGTGAAAATTCACTCTTTTTTTTTAATAAGTGAATTTTTTCTTTTAATAAGTGAAAATTTACTCATTTTGTAATAAATGAATTTCCCCTCCTTTAATAAGGAAAAATTTTCTTTTTTTTAAATATAAAGCGAATTTTGATTAATTACTCACTCTTGATTAATTAATTATTCAATTAATTATAACTTTTACAGGTTTTTTTCACATTCATTGGTACTAATTTAAACTATTTTACTTATTGAAAAAATAAATGACTGTTGAAATATGACAAACATTTTTTCCCTTATTGAAAAAGTGAATAGCCATCAAAATATTCTAAAGGAATTTGGTCCCTTATTCAAAAGTGAAAAACGCATTCATTATATTAAAGGAGTAATATTTTGTGAGTGAAAAATACCTTTACTTATAAAGAGAGTGATATTTTACTTATTTAAAACTGAAAAAAGCACCTTCATTTATTAAAAGAATGAAATTTTCACTCTTAGATTTCGAAAGTAGGATTAAAAAAAATTACAAAATTATTATATTATATTTCTATTTATTAACATTTAAATTTACATGTTGAGAAAAATTAAAATAATTAAATAAATAATTTTTTTCTTATACTTATATGCGTTTTATAGAATGTAAATCAAGTAATACATTTTCTCGATTTACATTCTATAACGATTAATTCCTTGTCCATCATGCAGTTTTATAAGAAAATTGAAAACCATGACAGAAATAATTAAGTCTAAACTGCGCGTTCAAAAACTGCATTTAGATTCCATTCGATCGACGGAATCGTAATCACAGTTGATATTTTCTCATAACCTGAGAACAGAATCCTGTTGGGTACGCTTTCTGGACGGACAGTAAAACGGCTCTTTCTTGCAGCTCACAGTAACTATCGTCATTTTCTCTCCACTCTTCTTCGATCAAATCAATGGAATGATATAAATCACGAAATGAAAATGGAAGACTGTATACAACGTCTACCAGTTTCTTTAAATAAGGAAATTTTCGCCCATAAGTTAGTGGATTTACAGTTTCGCCTATTGTTTTCCAAAATCTTCTTTCATCTAATTTCATCAGCCCTAACTTTTGATCTTCAAAAAAATTGGGCAATTCTCTCCATTCTGTGACTAGTCCATAAACAGGAACATAAGGGAAGTATGATAAACGCCACTTGAATAAATCTGGCACATTTCTTCTGTCTAGGGCAAACAAAGCCTCTTTCGGGTCTATGAACGACAGAGGGCCAAACTCTTTGTAGTATTCGATAAGTATCTTACGCAGTTTCTCCAAGATGATTAAGTAAAATTTCGTGCAGCTTTCGTGAAATCGTGCCAAATCATCGGGTGATACGTCTTTCAAAGTTCCCGCACAATCGGGCCCGAAATAGATTTCGTTAACGGGTTTGAAACATTTAGAGCAGTTCAAGCGTTGGTTAAGGATCAGTGGCATGTCCTCTTCTTTGATGAAATTGCCTGCCAATGCTTTTACGGTTTCTTCAACCAATCTTAAAACATTCGGTAAACCCATATTTCTGTTTTTGAACAAGTTGTTGACTCTGCCACAGTAACTTAAGCAATTGCGAAGAAAATAAGCACAAGCCCGATTGGTTTTGTCCTTTAACAGTTCACACAGACGTTTGATAATGGAAATATTTTCCTCGGTTTTATTAATAGTTTTATCGTAGTCGTTCGGGTGTGAAATCGTTGGAACATCGTCCAAAATGTCATCGTCACATATCTGAGAATCATCGGTGGATTTTAACTTTAGAAATTCACTGTAGAAAAAGTTTTCCATCGCTTTCCACTCAAAATCTATTTCATCGTACGTCAGAAAGCTTCTTCCGCTCATCGGCAAGCCTGTTGTCACCATCAAAATTTCGGACCTTCTGCGTACGTATTCGTTGTATTGTTCAAATCTACCGCGATTACCTTTGAAATAATTTTCACCGCACGCTATCAATTCGCGGAAAGACTGGTCAATAAGTCTAAAGTTATCACCGAGATCGAACATGTTTGAAAATATCTGTACAATGGGCATATTAAATACGTGTGGGCCCGTTTCTTTTAAGCAGTCTACGAACAGCACATCAGCATCGTATTTCAACAAACACATGTTGTCAGACATGACAGAAATGAGGTTCCGCACAGGTAGTTGTTCCTTCTCGATAAAAGAATTAAACTCAGTCCGAAGTTCATC
>UCOL01003280.1:0-19906 GCA_900474335.1 Ormyrus nitidulus | reverse complement strand
TTACTATACAGTTTGGTAAATTTTCCTATAAAGTATGGTAGTTATTTTGGTTTTGACAGACTGTGGTGGCCTTACTAGACAGTATGGTAATTTTTACTAAACTTTTCCCTCAGTGTGAGATTCTTTGATTCTCTTTAACGAGAACCGCCATCCGAGGATGTACAACCGAATTTTTCGTAATGCACTTCTAGCAAAAAAGTGAAACGAGAGATTATTTTTCCTCGACGTTCGCAGGGGATGAAGTACTTGCACAGTACACCGATACGCGTTCACGGCTACCTGACGTCTCGGAACTGCGTCATCGACGCCCGATGGGTCTTGAAAGTCACGGATTACGGGCTTCCGGCCTTCTACGAGGCTCAGAATGTACAGCCGCCACCTAAAACGGCGAGAGGTAAGTGACTTTTTCCGTTGGCTTCGATCATCTCCTCGTTTTCTCCACCTGAGATCAGGTTGTGGAAATCGCGCTTCATTCAATTTTTCATACGACGCAAATGCGAAAACACTCCTGAATTTTCTTAGATTTTTAGTAATAAGGGAAAAAGATATATAAGTTTTATATAAATGAAAAAGCTCTCGAGTATTAAAACACTTTATTAGTTTAAAGCAAAATAACGGCTAAAACATCTAAATAATCTTTTTATTTCTCCTTTTCTATATAATATTATTTTAATTATATATTTTAGAGTTGTCTTTATTTAAGTGTACACAGAGTATAAAGTAAAAAATCATCTCTGCATACTAATATCTTTATCTTTGTCCGCGATATAATGAAAGTTTTTTTATTATAATTACGCTTGTACAAGTCAAAGAGGAGTTTAATTTTAACCCATTTATCAGTAAAGGGGGAATAAAGCGAAACACGTACATTGCAAGCACTCCACGTGACATTTTTAATTTTTGTCTGACTAAACTTCTATATTACCTACTGCACCGCTCATCATTCGCAGACTTATCTTGTTAGCTTCAAGTATTATTTTTCGTATTTTTTGTACGCGCAAAACTCAAACGTTCTTTTAAGTTTTAATTATATTTTTAGAACCATTTATATATGTGCTGTTCAATATTGAACAATACACATATAAATAAAAGAGCGTGTTAGAGTTCGAGTAGTAACGTAAATTTAATAGACTTTACTTTTCACAAGTTTTCTTTTCAATGAATCGAATGAATAAACTTTGAAGAATAATTTGATATATTCGCTCGCATTAAAGCCTGAACTTTTTCCAATTTTTCTTTACGCATTATCGAAGATATCC
This sequence comes from Ormyrus nitidulus, assembly GCA_900474335.1. Lineage (NCBI taxonomy): Eukaryota > Metazoa > Arthropoda > Insecta > Hymenoptera > Ormyridae > Ormyrus > Ormyrus nitidulus. The sequence goes on along the minus strand of UCOL01003280.1, from coordinate 18,647 downwards.
TCGAGAAGCATACCCCTCAAGTGCAGGTAAACCAGAAATGTTCGTTGGCATTTAACCTCCCTTCAATATAATTCAATATTTCAAACTAAAAGCAATAAAGCTGAGAATAAAGACTGCTTTTAACCCCCATTCAAATCGAAATATTTAAAAATCAGTAATATCTCCTCAGAACATCAAATTTTGTACAAAACAATCCGCTTAGCAAACATCACAGCTTTCCGCTTCACCGCCACCCGAATCCCTCCACCTTCCCCCCGTCGAATCTCCCAATCGAAAACAACCCAGGCAATCCAGCCCCGTCCCATTCTTATACACAACGCACCTCGTTGCAGACTTGCTGTGGTCGGCCCCGGAGCTGCTGAGGCAGGCTGGCCTGCGCAAGCGGGGCAGCCAGCCGGGCGACGTTTACAGCTTCGGCATCGTCATGCAGGAGGTCGTCGTGCGCGGCGAGCCCTTCTGCATGCTCGCCCTCTCGCCCGAAGGTACGTATATACGTATACACCGCGTATCGTCCCCGCGCACTTTGTTTGCTGGGAGTTCTCCCCCGCGCGAGAGAGCTGCGTGCACCTGTGCGAGCGGACGGTTTTCGAGTCGTCTCGTTTGACGCGACGACGAGGCTGGGCACCTAGATTGCGGCTCCGACAAAGGACCGGTCGGGGAGGCGCTGCTTTTTTTTCACCCTTTCAGTCGTCTGTCCTCTGCAGGGGACAGATCATTAAATTTACTTCTATGATATACTGTAAAGCATGTTTCGAGGTTTAAGTGCTTAATTAAGCTTCAGTCTTATTCAAGTATAATTATATGTTCAAATGAATCTTTAGACTTTCGGAATTTTTACAAAGATTAAAATCAAATAATTATAAACCTTTTCAGATGATCTAGTTTAAGAGCAATTACTGTACAATTTTAGATCTTTCTATTTGTATAAGCATTCTTTTCCTGCCCTAATTATTTTGCACGTATATGTCTACTTTTATTAACAATTTCTAAAAATGTTAATTAGAATTTGATCTCACGGTTAGATCGTCCCAAATTATAAAGTAGTCCCAATTATTGAAACCTCTAAAACGTACGTATTATTAAAAGTTTAACTAAAATAAGATTTTTACTAAAATATTTAATGTAATACATTCTTTCGTTATACTTAATATCAATACTTTATTCTAAATAATAAAAAATCATGACTGAAAGGGTTAATAAGTGAACTATCGGCTGTTCGTTGTTTTACGTCTGTATGAGAGGCATTCTTAGTTTTTTTTTTTTTTTTTTTTTTTCGTGAAACGGAATCGGCGATGGAACGTTGAAGAATCGACGGGAAATGTTTGAGAAATTCAATTCTTCGATTTACAAAAATGTATTCTATAATTATAATGAAAGTAAATAGTTAAATACACTAGAATTGATCCTTTGTATCAAAATACAATCTAACACGACCCTATGAATCTAATTTTACCTGCACGTAACTCTCCGCAATAGATTTCGGATCTATCAACCATCCCAGAACTGCTGAATCAGTGCTCCGAAACTCCCTCGACTCGGAGAATTTTTCGACAGCCACCGCCGGGCGCACACATAATAATATCAAATCGTTCGGGTGTTATCGACTGGCCAAAGTTCGCAGAGCCGTTCTCTCGCGCAATTTATTCGCCAACTCGAGCGCGTATAGCCACGCTCCCGATGCGCATTTGCGCTTCCTCCCCCTTATCGAACAGTCCGCCGGCATGCAGAGCCGCGCGACGTGTTTATTTCCGCGCGCGAGGCTGCCGCTGTGCTGCATATCCTTTAAAAGCCCCGAGCCACGAAAGCTATGCATTTGAATTGCTTTGTTGTTCGCCGGAATAATTAGGCTACCCCCCGCCAATCGAATGCGCGCGCGCCCCGACTGCTTTCGAATGTTTTGCGTGCGCATATATACTTTTGCGCGCGCCGAGTTTGTTTGCACCGATGTTTTCTAAGGATCGTAAAATTCAAATGAGCGCCGCCGCTCGATCGGAATTCAAAATCGAGCCGTTGGAATTAATTAGGTAGGCCGATTTCCTGCATAGTAATTAGCATAATTAGCTAGGCTGTTTTGGATGTTCTTTTTTTTTGCGAGGGCTGTTTATCAACTTTAATATTGCACGGAGATTTGAGAATTTTCAAAAGTTTGAAGAGCTGCAGTATTTTCGGCTGCTCTAAATGAGAATTTTAACTTCAATTTCGTAAATTAATTTGGGTAAATAATTTGAGCGCAACGTTGCTCTTATGAATGAATAAATGTATTAAAAAGAATAAACTAATAACCCTTTGTCCCGCGTAACAAAATTGCAGCAGTAGTTTTATTTGATTTATAAATCCTTTATTGAATTTATTGCGAAGACCAAAACTGAAAGGTAATCATATTAAAATGAGAAATTCGTATTCAGCTATTTAATCAACTTTAATTTCAAGTCCAAATAGTACAGGGAGGTCATTGTAAAGCCTTAATTAATTTGGGAATTCAATTAAATTTATATATTAATAGATTAATTGTGATTCACTTTGTAGATTTTCAATTAAGATAGGATAGCGAAATATCGCAAATTCGTATAATTGACATTTCCAAATGAAAATTTCGCCGTAAAATAACTGTACGCGCGTGAATTAATTAAAACCAACGTCCGAAGAAGCGTAAAAACATAATTTCCATTCCCAATTAGCTTTGTATTTTCGCAAAATCTCGTCTCGGACGCAAAAATACGACAAAGCCCGTTTCCGCGAAGAATTAAAAATAAATTTCCTCCCAACGCCGGACAAACTTTTTCGACCGTAATCCGCGCCGAGCCGCGTCGACAGAGAGAAATATATATATATATCTTCCGCTCGACAGACATCATCGAGAAGGTGAAGAAGCCGCCGCCCCTCATAAGGCCGTCGGTGAGCAAAGGGGCCGCGCCACCGGAAGCCATCAATATCATGCGCCAGTGCTGGGCCGAGAACGCGGATATGCGACCCGACTTCAACGCCGTTCACGACCTCTTCAAGAAGCTCAATCACGGCAGGTGAGCTCGGATTTCTTTTGATGGAAAACGCAATTTTTGCTTCGCTGTTTAGAGTAGTTTTGATTGTTGTTGTTGTTGTTGTTTTTTGAGAAGAAACTTCTTAAAACGAAAGTTTAGTCTGTATTTAAATAAACAAAGTTCGCATTATGATTTTGCTGACTGCAGCCTTTACATTAAAAACTTTGTACAACGTATAAACGATATATAATAATTGAATATGGAATTGAAAGAAGTTTAGCTAATAGAAATAATTTAAAATATTTTAATATATTTAACTCCTAATTATATTCAATGAACTTCATATTATTGGAAATTGTGCTTCTGTTAACATACCAATGTCTATAATCCTTAGTTGATTGATTGCTAGTTTCATGTATAGTTACAGTTATCGATATCGTGAAAATTAGATCATAATTTATTCGCAGACAGCTGATTTGCGTAAATGTAATTGTTCTATGCGTAAAAGATAAAACGAAGCTTTCTCTATTAAAAGAATTTACAAATACTAGATCAGTAGTAATACTCTGTAAATAGTCGGGCAAAATAGGATCTTGCCCAAATTCACATTTTATATAGCAATCAAATCCATATAGATTTCTATTTGTATTTATATTTGTTTGCTAAAAAAAACGTATCCTTCTTCTGAACGACACCCTGAAATCGCTCAACTTAAACCACTCGACAAAAACTATTCAAACCCAAAAAAAAAATTTTGGTTATAAATCGATGTCGAATTGGCCCGTACATTTCCGCAAAATAAAAAACACAAAAAATAACCGTTGCACAAAAAAAAAATTCCCAACACAAATCACAGCAGCCCAGAAAAGCGAAACAAAAATAAAACGCACTTGCCCGTCGCTCGAACGAGCAACGACACACATTTTAACGGCAGCTCATGAAACCCGAAATCCATCCAAACGCGCGCCGCTCTCCCCCAGCTCGCGGTCAAAAACCGCATGTCGATTCGCATATGATGTGCGGCTAACCGAATACCCCTCCAAAAAAAAAGAAATAATAGAGAATCGTCAAACCTATCGACTAGAAGTCCCTCGTCGGCTTATACCCGGGCGTCTATATAGTCGCCGGAACCGAGGGCCGATCGATCGTAATATCGGGTGAGTGCGGCGGGTGAGAGCGAAGTGCACTCGCGGGGGGGGGGGGGGGGGGAAGGGGGGCTGATCCGCCGCCTGCCTTAATATAATTGCGCGTGCAAAATTTAATAGAGGCTCGGGAGTTTCGCGCACACGCACAGAGAGGCGGCACCGGGGTTTTAGGGCCCTCGTTATTGAATTTAACGCGGCCTCGGGAAAAGTGCGAGGTGCCGAATGGCTGCGCGCGCGGCGTCGTTTTGGCCGAAGCGGGAGAACGAGCCGGCGCGCGGGGCTCGTGTGTGGCTTTAACGGCGGGGCTCGTATTTACGCTGCTGGACTAAAGTTTGGAAACTCGATTGATTATTTAGCGCGTCGTTGTAGATGGTTTTTAAACGAGGAAGGGAGTAGTGGACGCTTTTGACAAATTACGGAATGCTGGTTGGGAAAAATAGTTTGACTGTTGAAGTACAAATGAGTACTGCTAATTAATTTTGTACAGTACTTTACAGTAGATGAGTTTTGGGGTCGATTTTAATTTTGTGGTTTTCAAAGCCAAACAGCTGACTGACAAGCCATTAAAGTAATATTTAATTAATGTTTCAAAGGTTCTCAAGGTTTTGCAGTTGGAGTTTTTTGAGTTCTAACTTATGAATTAAAGTTTTATATAGTTCACTGTGCGTTTTCAACAATGATTGAATTTCATTTAAGCAATAATAAGTCGAAATGCCTTGCAATTATTAAAGCAAGATACCTGTCAGTTCCTCACTTGAAATTACGTACTTTAATATAAAACGCGTATAATTACGATTTAATTAAATTAACGAAAAATGTGCAGTATGAAAGGCAAGTAAATAATGAAATTATCCAAATGTGATGATAATTTTTCTCGACAATGTAATATTTTATAATAACGATGTATATAAATTCCATCGTATTTCTTTATGTAATGTACTCATCAGTATCACTCCGTTTACCTTTCAATCCCTTTTATCAATATTTTACATTGATTAAAAACAAAATCAGCAGCATTTCAAATTATATCAAAGTGTTGCACGAAAAAAGCCTTAATCTGTTAAACACACCATAAATACACTGAGAGAATTTTGGCGTAAAAATTACTCCCTAAACTAGACTAATCGCAGGACAATGCGATTTTCTGGATAATATTTAGCCCCTTTTAGGATAAAATTTATCTCGCAATTGGAGTAAACATAATTCTAAAAGGGGGCTAAATATTATCCCGAAAATCGCATTGTCCTGCGATTAGCCTAATTTACGGGATAATTTTTGCTCCAAAATTATCTCTGTGTTAGAGAACCGTATAGCTTTCCCCGCCATTCTCGAAATGATCTAAAATCACAATTTTCTTCCCAACTACCCCCGCAAAGATTCCCACGCATTAACATTATCAAGCGTATCACCCGAACGAATCATGACCGACAGCGGCGAGCAGCCACCCCCACAACTCTTCCCGATAAATATCAATAGCCGCGGCTCTTGATCAGCCTCTCTCGAAATCCCCTCGGCGCGATTCCTTCGGTCGGAGTTTCCCGCCCCGCCAAATGGCTCGGCACTGAGCCGATCTCCCGCACGACCCCCGCACGCGAAGCTGCAGGAGGAGGAGCGGAGCACTCGGGAGAGGGCTTAGCAGTCGAGGGGTCGTTTCTCTCCCGCTTAATTCCGCTTGTCCTTTGCGCTATTAAGGGGGGGGAGGACCCTCGAGCCCCGCGCGGTCCGGCCTGTCGCCGCTGCCCCGCCGCCATCAATTGCCGAACTCCGGAGCTGCCGCGCGCGGATTATCCGTGGAAATCGAGGACGGCCTAACGCGGCCGGCGACTTGCGACACGGTTTGCTCGAGGCTTCGCGCCCTCCCCCCCGAATGTGTGTGCACGCCGAGAGCGGAGTGGTTAACTCGCTTCCGCGAGTGGATTTATCGATCCCGCGGGCCCGAGAGCTGCTCTCTCCCTCTGTGTTTGACTTGCCTCGATCATGTATACGCGAGCGCGAGAGAGGAATTTCGGAACTGACGGCGTACTTTTATCGGGGAGGGGTTTGTCGTTTGCTTTGATATTCGACGGCGCGCGCAATATTTCCGGCTCTCTCCCGTGGTTAATAAAGGGCATTTCGTGCTGATGTATCTAGTAGTGGGTAATGGATATCCAGTAAATTTAATTGCGAAGCTAATGGTTTCTGGGTTGTGTAACGGTAGTATATTTAGTGCCATTTTAGATTTGCAATTTATTTTAAGATCAAAGCTTGACGTATTTTACAAATTTGGATCTTTTCCAAAAAGAAGACCCTCCTTTTCCGATTTATTTTAAACTACATTTCCGCGGGTTGTAAAAAGAAAAAAATATTAAAAATTCGATTTTTACTTTAAAGAAAACTCGAGGCCATTTATCGAATTTAGTGACCTAAAATTTTTGATCTTTTATAAAACTCGAGAAGGGCCTTTTATTGCAAAAGATAAAATTAAAAAAGTGTCGATGTAAAAAATTGCTAGAGACAATTTTAGTTTGCCGAGCATTGGGGCTAATTAAAAATTTTTCTTACCGATGCACGTATTTATTAGATCAGCATTACTAATTAAAAAGAGGCTCAACCAAACAATTATTTCGACTGTTTACAGAAAAGTTAATTTCGTCGATACAATGTTTCAAATGTTAGAAAAATACTCGAACAATCTGGAGGAACTAATTCGCGAACGAACGGAGCAGCTGGACATGGAGAAAAAGAAAACAGAGCAATTACTGAACCGCATGCTGCCGAGGTACGTGTACTATTTAACGAGTATTTCCATTTTTCGGGTGAGTGAAAATAATGGACGAAACTGAAATTATATTTTACCTTTTTTGGAATGATTTTTGAAAATTATTCTTATCGATGTATTAAAATAAATAATAATTTTAATTCAAAAAGTAGTTCATACAATTATAGTTATTTGGTGAATACAATAATTAGTACATAAATTATATTATAATCATTAATATAATAATTATACATACAATTATAATATTTAACAATATTAATGTATTATATTACATAAAATAACTTTTGTTTACTAATTTTTAAACTATTAAGCGTGTTATATTACTCTCTTGTTATAAAATTTTGAACACGAAATTGCGTATTTTAAAATATCGTTTCTTGTTACAAGTAATTTGATAAAGTTTATCGAAAGGTATAGAATAGGTGAAAAGATACACTCAAAACTTTAAACGAAGGCACTTGCAGTGAATCTTAGCAGTTTACTCATACTTTTCAAAAGGTGTATTTTATTCGAACTCTGAAAACTACCTTAATGATTTTAATCCTCTTAGCAAATCAATTTTAATATAAATTTCCAATTAATTTGAAACCAGCCTTTCCATTAAAGTATTTCCGTATAAAATAAACATCCCTTCTGAAAGTAAACTCCTGACTCCCAGTACCTTTCATACATCCTAAAAAAAAAACAACAGTACTCCTACGTAAATAACAAATGTTTACCAAAACCTGCAGCTCGGTAGCCGAGAAGCTGAAGCTCGGCATGCCGGTGGACCCGGAGGAGTTCGCCGAGGTGACGATCTACTTCTCGGACATCGTCGGCTTCACGACGATCTCCGCCTACTCGACGCCCTTCCAAGTGGTCGACCTCCTCAACGACCTGTACACCTGCTTCGACGCGACGATCAACGCCTACAACGTGTACAAGGTGAGAGAGAGAGAGAGCCTCCCGCCTTATACCTCGGAAGACGCCGCCGCCACGGCGCGGAGCTCCTTCGATTTTGCGATTCAGATCGCGCGACGCCCGGGGAACGTGCAATTTTCGATAAAACGGGCGCCGCCGCCGCTGCCGAGTTGCCGTCGTTGGCCGCACGCGTTGCGTTCGGCAAAATTGAAAGGCGCGGGTGGAGAGGCGTTACCTGGCTCGCGAGGAGAATTTGCAAACAGTCTCTGGGTTTTTATGGGGTTGCTTAGGATTTTCGCTGTTGATTATTGAAAAAATTTGGAAAAGTTGTCTGGTTTGTTATTTATTTTGGTGAATTTTGTTGGAATACGCAAGAATGTCTGATATATGATGCGAGATTGCCTGTTAAATATTTCTTTTTCAAATTTTAATTCAAGATTTTAATTGCTTCAATTTTCATCAAATGGTTTTTCTGATTTAAAATTGAAAATTCCGGAATTCGTGGTCTTGATGAATTTCGATGTTCAATTTTGACGTTTTAATTTACTTTTCTACGAGCTTTTCTCGCAAAAAGCAACTATAAATACTGCATTTTTCGATTAACAAAATTAAAGTTCAGAAAAAAATACCCAAAAAGCTTTGCCTCCTGACATTTTTTATACCCAAAGCTAAATCATATTGCAGTTGTTTACAAAAAAAAAAGAACTACCGTCAAACGAAGATCAAATGTTTCGTACTGCTCCACTTTTATAACAATTACAACTAACGAAATAGCTCCTCTCGCGCTGCCTTTTAATTAAAAACAGAATCGATACGGCAATCAAGTGCCCCGAACGAATTCTCTTCTCCCGACGTCGAAATTGAAAATCAGCCGGAAAATCACGCGGCCCGCTTTTCCATATTCCAGGTCGAGACTATAGGCGACGCTTACATGGTGGTGGGCGGCTGTCCCGTGAGGATACCGGACCACGCCAGTCAGATAGCGACGATGGCTCTCGATCTGCTCCATCAGAGCGGCAAGTTCAAGCTCAGGCATTTGCCGAAAACTCAATTGAGACTGAGGATTGGACTTCATACGGGTACGTGGATATGCTGTTTTGTTTTTGATTTATTGTAGCTCGAGCCTTTGTGCCTTGGTAGATTGTTTCTTCATCCTTTTTAAGCCGAGAGAATTCTCAAAAAATGCAATTTGCTTATATACAAATAACGGCTTGTAAATTGAAATTCAATCCCTCTTTTCGGGAGTAAACTTTTTCCAATTCCGAGCCACGTCTTTATTTAACTACTGAACTATTATTTACGATACCAAAGCCCCACGCTAAAATTTCGAAGCAAAATTCCGGAATTTAGTGTTGAATGGTATAGTGAAAAGAATCTTTTCCGAACACGAAACGAACAAGAGGTTTTTTTTTGCTTATTTGAAACTACTTAGTTTCTGACGACAGTTCCTTATGAAAATTAATTATTTAACCATACTTATATAAGTTATACACCTACATCTCCGAAACGTCGCGTCGGTTAATAAACAATAAATAAGCAAAAAAAAAAAACTTCTTGTTCGTTTCGCGTTCGGAAAAGATCCTTTTCACTACCATTCAACATTTATACTACGAACGAGTCGCACGACTATAAGATCCAAGAATTCCGAAATTTAGATTTTCCAACAGTCCCTTCTTTATCTTTGTGCAATGTATCAGAATTGAAAAAAATCATTCCCAAAAATCCCTCGCAACCCATCGAAGACTTTTTGAAATCGTCGAGCTTGCCATTAGGCCCCTGCTGCGCGGGCGTGGTGGGCCTGACGATGCCGCGCTACTGCCTGTTCGGCGACACGGTGAACACGGCCTCGAGGATGGAGTCGACCGGGGCGCCCTGGCGGATCCACCTGAGCCAGGCGACCCGCGACCGACTCACCCAGGTGGGCGGCTACTACATCGAGTACCGGGGCCGCACGGAGGTCAAGGGCAAGGGCAAGATGCCCACCTACTGGCTGCTCGGCAAGCAGGACTTTGACAAGGAGCTGCCCGTACCGCCGCCCATTGGGTAAGCATTTTTCTTTTCGCTTTTTTAGCGCGAAGCTTTAAAAAATATTTTTTTTAAATAATATTTTTTGTATTTGTCGAGTTAAGACTCGATTGTTTTCGTACATCGTGCGAAAAGCTGATGTTGACATTTAAAAATTTTTCTAGCAGCATTAAGCCGATCTCGATAAATCGGATTATAAACTAATTGCAGTTAATATCCGGTATTTGAATTTGAAGATTAAACCTACTTAAATGCTTAACAGGTAGTTGTACGGTTATATCGAATTAGATGGATAAGCGCAGTTTTGAATAATTACTTATTACAAAAGATATTAATCCTTTTTTTTAAGCAGAGTATATTATAATTTCTATAATAGTTTTATCTACAATATAAACTTTTTCAAAGACTTTAAAAAATCATTGAAATTTGTTATTATTGATATTTAATCATTTCAACTTTCATTATCTTGACCTATGATACTTTTTATCTACAACTATTTAATGTTTCTTTTTTCCTGCTTTACCGGAAATTACTCAGAGAGGATCATGGGTAAGTAATTTTATTATTCCCCTATTTTACAATCTGTCGCCAATGACGTTACCCATTAAGTAAAAAATTCGAAAATTGACTCTATATCAAACTGTTATCAACTGTACTTCACGCAATAATGAAAAAATTGTTATAGAAAAATTCAAATTCATTTATTCGTATTCTTAAAAAGAAAATTAAATTTGGAAAAAAATTTGTTGCTTCCATATGTAATATGGACTTTTAAAAACTACTCAAGAGATTGCGTTCCATACGACAATCTAGAAGAACCAAGAAGAAAATAACGAATTATGCCTGGATAGCGGAGCAACAGTACACTTCTAATACGAAAGATTTTTTCAAGAACTGCATTGCGATAACCAGAGTGTGATAAGATTATCTAAAAATTTTGTACTTCATAAGCTCGGCAAATATATCGACATTCGTTATCGTTTTACGTGCAATGCTCATTTTCAAGGCTTTATCTTTGCAATGTATAAACCATCAAGTGAAAATATTGCGGACATATTTACCAAGCCATTACCGAAAAAAGGTCTTAAATGTGTAAATTTAATAAAGTTGAATAAATAATGTAGATTTTTTAAACGATGAATCTGTCACACCCTCGGGTTTTGAATAAGTAAAACTTAGTCACTTTCAGATTCTTGGAGGACCACTACGTTTTTTTTTTCGTGAAATAATAACACAATTTTCCTAATTTGAAATTGTTTATTGAATCAGCGACGTTTCGTTGGCTCGGTTCGCCAACCTCTTCAGGCTACAACAGAAATTTACAATAGCCTTAAATTACAAATTCCTATTACTTTATTCATGTCTGAGGTATCGCCGCAAATGTATAAAGAGAGACAGCCAGATGGCGTTCCTTATTCACTAAACAATCAGACTACAATTAAAAAATCAGAATTTTAAAAATCAACCAAAGCGATAAGAGTATAGTAGCTCACTTGCATTTCCACGGCCGAAGGAATAAGATGAGTATCGTGTCATGTAAAATTTTTCACTTTTAAACTGAGAACAGTTTATTACTGATCAAGTGATAATGTCCGATTCCGACAGTGACGAATTGTATGCAAATTGGGGTGAGAAGTTTATTACGCAAGGAAATCAAGAAGTGGCGAAAGAATTGTTTGAAATGAGGAAAACATTATTAAACGATAGCTTTGACAGGATTAGTGAAGAATCAAGTGCAGAAGAAAAAAGTGTTGACAAAGCCAAGAAAACGTCTGTAAAAAAAAGTACCAAAAATACCAATAAAACATCGGCTGCAAACAGAAAGAAGAGTAACAATAGTACTAGTATTACCTGCAACAGTCCACGGAAACTAAAATCAGATAAAACAAGTAATAATAAAATATCGATTTTGCGAAAAAGTGTTAGAATAAAAAAGAATGATTTACCGCATACCGACGAGAAATCAGAATCTGGTATGTTCCTTGAAAATGCGTTGATTTTATGAATATAGATAGTTCCTGTAAAAACTGTTATGAAGTTTTGTTCAATAAATCTATTTTTATTCTAGGTGAAAGGTCAATTAATAAATTAAAAGGACGAAACTTCAAAAAGGGAAAGAATAAGAAAAAAATTTTTAAATAATGAAGGGAAATTTTTAGCTCTTTTACGAATATCATTGTATTAATAAACTCTTTATCGATTTATTTATTTGTAAATTTTCTTATTTACTTTGTTACTTTAAGTTATATTATCTAGAGAAACAGGAAAAATATAAAGATAAGAGTTATTGTGTCATTTAACAATGAAGTATCTCATCCAAATACACTGCGAAAAAAATACAATTATAATAATTAGATGAAAAATACAATCACCAATAATTATTATAATTGTATAATTATCAAATAACGTACGCTATTTAATTAATTATGACGAAATTAATGTAATATAATATTTTTTTACGAATTGTACGGAAATAATCTTTTATAAAAAGTATTTTATATTTTGTTAAGGCTTAAATCAGGTTAAAGTTTTAAAACAACAACATATAATAATAAAAATTTTGTAAAATGATAAACAGAAATTATTTGTTTTTCATTGTCATGTATCAAAACTAAGGGCGTGTAGAGTTTTCTCGTGTAGGATATGTTCAGTCCCCGCATTTATTGTTTCGTTCAAAGTTTTTCAAATTTTTCTTCAATAAAACGAAGAAAGCGATTTTACGAATACATCATTCATATCTTTAAAATCCTGCACTGTTAAACGAGCTTTCAACTTAAATGTATCTAGTATTTTTTGTCCAAAAGACTGGATGTAATTTCATATATAGGAATGCGATATTTTGGGGATTTTGACTCTTCTATAAAATAAAAAAATGTTTCCCCGTTGAAGCACAACTGAAATTTTACATTTTCAAAAATGTACATAGTCACAAAGAATAGGTAGTTGAACAGTTTGATATAATTTCTAAAACAAGACAATACAAAAATTCTCCATAAATAATCCTACAAAAATCAAAGATTAAACCCTTCATTCAAAAGCAATTTCACGCGCCCAAAAACAACTCCCAAAAAAAAAGTCTCCATCACAAAAGCACCCCTGCCTCCATTCCAGCCTCGAAGAAAGTCTGATCCTCGAACACCTCCAAACAACCGAGCAACAGCAGCAGCAGCAGCAACAGGCGCAACTCCAAGCGGCCCCCTCGACGCAGACCGAGTCCTCCTCGAGCCTTCCGGGCGCCGCCGCCGCCCTGCCGACGCTCAACTCGACCGAGGACGACAGCTCGGCGGAGTGCAGCGTGGCGGTCTCGCTGCCCACCCACGCCTCCCCCTCCAAGTACGCCCGCAGCGAGCAGTCGTCGATCGACCGGCCCGGCGTCGGCGTCGGCGTCGCCTCGAGGCGCGTCCCCGTCTCGGTCCACGAGGACCGCTGCAGCCTCGGGCCGAGCTTCTCGCTGAGGTCCGTCGGCGAGGGCGGCGCCGAGTCGATCAGGGAGAGCAGCGGCACCAGGTCGACGCCGGACTACGCCAGCGCCACCGTCACTAAGAGTACGTCGGGCGATAACCCCATGATGCTCGGTAACTGCTCACAGAGTCGAACGGCTAACGTTCTCTTCTCGATTTCGTATGATGATGTAGAAAGCTCTTTTTGTAAGCTTGCTTGGTTATGTATTGAAGGATTTTTTTCAGGTCTGCTGCTCTGCACAGTAGAAAGTAAAAGTAAAGTGCAATATAGTAGAGATTTTTTATTCTATGCTTATAATAAACGTAAAAGTCGAGATAAAATAGGCATTTATCCGAGTAAATATGTTGATTTATATATTGATTATATTTTTGTCCGTGAATGCAAAGAACTTATATTTTCTGCTCTTCTAAGATGTTAAATATTAGAGATATAAGTTTATAAACATTGAACAGTTGTACAACATTACTTTATAATACTGAATATTAAGTTATACAGTTTTTAAAACTAAAGTTAAAAGTACACTTGCAACCTGTTTATGTCTTTTAAACAATTCGGGCTATAAAATAAAGATAACAGGGATTCACCCGACAAAAATATAATCCAGCAATAAAATTAAGCTTGAATATTATTGAGTTCGTAAAAAATAATTAGCTCACATTTAGAAACAGTTTTATTATTCTATCCCCTTTAAGCACAAGAATATTCACGCACCTCACTATTCGCTCGTTAAAGCTCCACTTCTAACTCAAGCTTGAAAACACATTTAAAATCAAGGCTGCACGATTGATTATTCCACAGAATTTAACACTCCCCGCTAGCTAATCTTTACCTCGATAAAAAAAAACAAAAAAATTAAAAAATAGGCACACCGGTCTCGGCGACGGAGGTGGCGGCCGCCCTGCTGGGCGCCTCGACGAGCTCGATCAACTCGTCGGTGAGCGCGAGCTCGGTGTTCCGCGGCAGACCCCGCCGCGTCGCCATGTTCGACAAGGAGGACCTCAGCACCCCGTACAACCACTACCGCTGCCTGTCGCCGAACGAGCACTCGTATGGTGAGTATGGAGGTTGCGCCGATCTCTCTCTCTCGTTCGTGCTGGCTTTTCGTGTTACTCGTTTTATGAAGCTCTGGGCTCGCTGTCTGTTTATCCTGGTATATAATCAGTCGTATTTACTATAGAGTTATAATACTTATATTTTTGTATTCGTAATTAGAACACTGGGGAAACAGGGTGGATGTGGGGGGTAGGGCTGGATTTCTGATTGCGAGATCCGACGATTGGAAGTTTTGGTATTATCGAATCAGTGTTGCGAAAGATTTATAAAAAAAAAAGCTTTGAATTGACTGATCTGCGCAATTTGACTTGTAAATAAAATAATAATACAAAGCATACATTAGTTTGGTTCAATTACTTTTCTCATATCACACTGGAAATTGCAATCAGAATTCATAGCTGCGTTGCGAGGAAAATATGTCACGAAGTATTATAACATATTAATTTTTATATTGGTTTAAAAAAAAAACAACAAAACTGATCAGAAAATTTACTTTTATAAATAAAAACATTGTTTTCAATTATTAAAGAGTATATTATTCCGATTTAGTACTTTTTGTACTTGCTAATTTTTATCATTCAAAATTACATGTCGTAATACTTCTTTGATACTTTTGTTTTAATAAGTACACTTTGATTTTCGTAGAATATATGTTGTTGGTGTTCGTAGAGTAAAATTTTTATAAATTGAAAGTAAAGTTTTTTCAATTGCCGCTTGTAATTTGAGTTGTAAAGAGTGAGTCTTGAAAACTGCTCTGACTGATTGACAATCGATTGATCTTTTTGCTCTATCGTAGTTAGCTAAAGTAATGAATTTTGCAGTATTCTGAATTTGCATTTTAATTTTTTTTTTTTTAATGTATCTATTGTATTTAATAGTAAATTAAAGGAAGCTGTAGTTGATTTACTGTAAATATACATAGATTACATACACAGATATACAGAATTTCGTGCTTAAAAACGAATTCTACAACAATTTTGAAAACTTTCAAATATCTCCTATCTCTAACTTGTGCAAGCAGATTTATACTTACATTAAATATTAACAGTAAGACTGTCCAAATGCATGGTTGTTCTAAAGTAGTTACGGCTAAAAATATCCTTATAGAAAACTCTGAACCCGTGTAAATCCAGTTTAGAAGTAGATACCGAGTAGAGAATCCCAAATCCCGCCGTAGTTCGACTCCTCGATCAATCGATAATCAAAGTTGCTCGCCGAGCTTGTATTCAAGACTTTAAATCCAAGACCTTGCTCTTAAAAAGGTAGACCTCCTCATTGTGCTCCTTTAAGTATATTGTTGAAAAGTTTTTAAAGTAGAAAAAGGCACTCGCTGTGTTGTGAATTGAATATTTATCGGAAGGTACTTTCATGTCAATGCTGATTTTGCATTGATGCTTTGAAATTTTTAACAAAAGTTTGCGAAATACATTTTTTCAACCATCTAAAAGAGTATTTCAAATGCAGGTGTACAATCGTTGCGTAAGAATTTGTTTTCCATCGAAATACAAATGACAAAGAGCCTCGCGCGTTTGGGTCACGGATCTCTTTGATGAAAAAGAAACCATATCCGGTTCAAAGTTATGTGCTCTTTTGCTAAAACTTTATTATAAAGTATTCTAATTAACGATATTCGAAAGGGGAGAATAAATTCTAATAGCGATTGGATAAAGGTTAAAAGTATTTATTTATTAAAAAATTAGATAAATAAATATATAATATTTGCTTGGACAAACTAAGATTTTTAATAATCTGTTTTCCAATCCAAAAAATTATAGGTGATTAGATAAACAAACGTAGATTTTTCTTAAATTCCAGCTATAAGAGTGCATAATTTTTCAAAAATCAAGCATTAAACCAAATAACTTACCTTACTTCATATTTTTATATTAGAAAAACATGTTTCACAGTTACAATAAAATCTGTGACCCAACTATGCGAGCCTCTCATTGTAAGAAGAATTAAAAAGTATAATTTAATACTTTATTGTATAAAACGTAAAATGAAATATTAGATAATTTCATCTAGTTTATGAGGATGGCTATTAACCTCTTGAAAATCTAGTATGCCCAGCTGCATCTTTAATAAAATCTTGTTCCAGTATTATTTAATTTAAGAGCTATTTTATAGTCCTTTATTGCGCCGGGAGTATAAGTTCAAGGCGCATTTCATCAAAAGACGGCTGCCGTAACTAAATTCACTAATCTAATTGTCAACTGTTGCTCATGAAACGGTAGAATCTCCATCTTAATAACAATAATTTGAATCCTTTGCTGCCTTTGCTTGATTTTAGATGCAATTTTCACTACCTTTCGCCTTACGATTTTCCAAGTTAAAAAACACGCAGCAGTACATCTTTTTTATCTGTTTTTTTTGTCAAACGCCATTTTGTCAAAAATATCGGTGCAAATGAAAAATGCAGCATCGACACGAAAGTCACCCTCCCTCGACGCATCTGAAATCTCTGAATCTCAAGCGAGAAACGCCTCTCTCTTTTCTTGTTCTCGCCGACAACTACGACCACCATCATAAAAAAAAACAAAAAAAAAAAAAACAAACAAAAAAACAAAACCACACCCGCGCGCACACACCCCGAAAGGCGGGAGCAAAGCGACGTTCGAGCCGCTCGCGGAGAAAAGCCTGCACGTGGCGCGCCGCCACAACCTGGGTAGGTCGAGGATCAAGTCCCTCGACATTGAGAGTAGCGTTGCCGCAGGCCGCATGACGAGCGGCGGCAGCTGCCGTCTGCTGCGCCGCCAGTTCAGCCTGGACCGGGCCGACGAGCCGCCGAGCGCCGGTTCCTCGGGCAGCAGCGTCGAGGCAGGCGGCGCCTCGTCCTCCGCGCAACACCGGACGCCGAGGCTCTTCAAGCAGAACAGCGCCGGGGCCGCCAACGACCTCGAGCGGATCGAGGAGGTGCCCAGCACGCCCAGCGCCGGACAGAGCTACAGGCACTCGGCATCCGTCTCGCTGTCCGTCGAGTCGCTCACGCTGCGTTGAGGCGCTCGACGGGTCGGTTCTAGGTTTTTATTTTTTTTGGTTTTGTTATCGCGGGGCTGGAGATCTGAGTATTGGCTGCGGTTATAAAGTTAACCCGAGGTAACTGGCAGCGGTTTGAAAAGTGTGATTTACGAAGATGTGTTACTTCATTTGATTAAAGGAACGAGGCTTTACAATTTTACTCGAACGTTTTAAAACAAGAAAGATCAAAATATGCATTCCCGGTTGAAAGTAACTTGTAAAAACTTATAAAGAACCATAAATTTGATCTGTTTTTAGACGTGAATCTGATTTTATAAGTTTTGATCGGTTTTTTTCCGTTAGGTGTACGTTTTGGCAAACGTAAATGACTTTTTATGTTATTAAATTATTAGTAAGAATATTAAAATATTTTTATATTGATTGTATTATTTACAAATTTAAACTAAAACAGTAAGAGTACTTAAAAATCTAAAATAATCATTAACGGCAAAAAAATAACTGAATACTTATTACTAATATTTTATTAAAATTCGATATAGATTAAACTGTTTTTGAAAGTAATACGTCAGTTTGTGTTTATACATTTCAAAATGGATTTATATATAACAAATTTCAAACCCATGTTAATGATAAAATGTATATATATACAAGTTGACTACTCGATGTGTACAATGATCAAACTTAATGAAATCGTTTATTTATAACACAAAATATCGGAACTGCATGATTAACGGTAGCAAAAATATTTGCACAACTTGTATTAAATGACAAGTGACAAATATTAATAATTTCATTTATGTGGAATACTTCCTTCATCATATCACAAGACAATGAATACTAATACTTAATGTATTAAAATTTCGACGCGATTACTCTTCATGCGACAAAAATTAGGATTTATGCTCGTCTTCCAATTGAAGCTTAGCTCAAATCTTTTTGTTTGTTACGTAATATCGTCATTATGGCAAATATAAAATATTACGAAAAGTAATATATGAACAGGGTGCTGCATCTGTTCACTCATCTTCACGTGCTGTGGTATAAAACAGGAGAGACTTATTCATCGTTAGCATAGCACGTAACTGCTTTTAAAAGTAAAATAATGATTATCTTATTTTCAAAGGAAACTAACGAATTTTAGTTCATCATGCATGCATTTATTTTGACTGTAGGGGAGGTTCGAAAAATATAATCAATTAAATTTTTTTTTCTAAAGTAGACATCAAAATAAATAAGTACATACAACCATAGCGATGAATAATTGTTTAAACATATAATAAAAAATTATTGAAAAAATTTTGAAATTTTGAGGTCTTCAAAAATCGCCGGGCAAAACGGACACCATCC
>UCOL01003279.1:0-19918 GCA_900474335.1 Ormyrus nitidulus | reverse complement strand
GTTTTATAGAGCATCTGCACCCAGAATTATACGGTTTTATAAGTTCTTATAAATTCTTTTTACCAGGGTAGTCAAGTTTTAAGAAATTATTTTGCTAGAAATGCTTCTTTTTGCTAATATATCTAATCAATTATTAAATAAAAAGTTTCTATTTTTTGCAGCTTCCAAATCAAGAGTTTCTATCTTACTATTTTAAAGTGTTTAAATAATAATAATCTGATTTATATAATATTGGCATTTGATGTGAGGTCTTACGTAATACTTACAAGTACATCATAAAACTAGAAATAATACTGTAAAATAGAAAGTGCACCCTAAAGAAACTTTTAAAACTTAATACATTAATATTCTGTGACAATTTAAGGTAACCAAGTGTTAATTAACAGTCTACTAACAGCAATGGAAGAAAAGGACAATAATACATTACTTGTAAATGAGCACGTGCCAGAGTGAAATCTTTAAGTACTGGGTATTCCAACACCACCTTGTTGGCTTATGGCTGGAAGACGACAGTCACGGTTTGGCTGCTAGGCTACCGCTTCGCAGCCATATCTTGGCGTTTGCTGCTGCGCAAAAAAAAAAAAAAATTTATAGTCAGCACGAGTGAGGCAATATTTTTTTTCATGTAATAGTAACTGCTGTTTGGTATTTTTGATTTTTTAAAAGGTCTATGCTTTTTTTATTGAACAGGTACTCCTTGGAAGTTAAAATCCGCCAGCGTGAGTGAGAAAGAGCTCTTAAAGTAAAAATTTATTAAGTAATAAATTAATACCCCTTGGTACACGGAAGAAATCTCACTTAAACTACGGTTTGATAATTTGTATGTATTCCATTTCGGATAAACATATTCATTTTGATAAATGATATAAATTATATGTTTATTAAACGTGACGAAAAGGCATTTTGATTATTTTGATTACTTTTTAAAGATCAAAAACCATAAGAGTTTGAATCAGAGTAAAAATACAGAATTTTTTATTATTATAAAATATAAATTATAGAGATAAGTCTTTAAAATGGCGAATGCAGTAATAAATCCATATTAATGACTTTCCTTCTACGATAAATCACAAATTGTAATTATGATTTTCGACAATTAATACACCTAAGCTATTACATTTAATTCATTTTTATCGTAAGTCGAAAGATGGATTTCGACTATAAAGATAGATCGACTTTCGTAGTCCAGTTTCTAGTTTCACTGCGAAACAACTCTAATTCTCAAAATGTTCTTCCGCTACTTCGTCTGCTTCTGCCTCGTGGCTCTATTCGCAATTATCGCAGTCGGCGCCGCAGAGGAAAACTTGGAAGATCGACGCTTTAAAGTTCCAAAAGGGGTAAGACCTCGTTTGCTTTCTAAATCGATTACACATCTTTAAAAGATCGTAACACACGAAAATGAAATACCCCAGGTCAGGCAGGGAGCCAAGTTTCTCGGCCAGGCGGTCGCGCAATCTGTTACTGATGTCGCCGTCAATGAGGCTGTCAACCAACTGAGAACACCAAATCAAAATAATTGTTAGCCACCCGTGGAGCTGATCAAATGTAAAGTACGATGAGTACTATTTCGAATGGTAATGAATTTTCAAAAATTTGTAGATCAGTAATTATCAGTAATTATTATTTATAGATTAGTAATGCTGATTAATTTTCTACTGTTAGGGCGCTTATTTGGAAGCCAACAGAGGATGATGCCTGCTGTGAACGATTAGGAATTTGATGTAAAAACAAATAAGTAATTTTTTAAACACGACAATCAAATTAATAAAAGATTATATTAGTATTATAGAAATATTATTATTATAGATAATTTAATAACATTAATACTTTTGATAGAAAAATGAGTTAAACAAAAAATCTACATCACTTTAAGTGTATATTATTACTATCTGTTAGACATTATTCAAATATCATAAACTTTTTAATGCTTTTCATTTTTCATGCGGGGCAAAAGTAAATTTTTTCGAAGTTATTTCGACCCTTCTTTTCAGGACCAAAAAGTGGCTTTTCAGTGGAGAGTGGAATAAAATACTATATGCAACACGAGGCAAAAGTAGATTTTTCTCTTGGGTGATTATACTGCCCTTACGAGAATATTTTTCCCTCGGGTGATTACTGCCCGATGAAAAATCTTCTACTTTTACCCCTTGTTGCATAATGTACTATTTTTGCCGCGTCTGAATCATCGAGGCGGGATTAAATATTGAAAAAAATTCATCCAATATTGTTTCTAAGCCAAAAAGAGGAACTCCTTTGTTAAAAGCCTCGAAATTCTATTCTTAAAATCGGTAAAACAACCTGATCACCCACCGACAGCCTCTATAAAGTCATCCTCCCAATTCTAATCAATTTAGTCAGCCTTTTATCCAGAAGCGACTTGTCGATAAATTAACGGCCGGCCCGCATTCGAGAAAAAAAGCGTTCTTTATACGCCTCGTTCACACCTACGCAGACCTTTTTCTGCCTTCCTCTCTCGAGCCGACTTGGATTAATATAATTCAATTAGGCACCCATTGCCGGGGCGAAACTCTCGACTGACTCACCTGAAACAGAAAGAAAAGCGACGGTCAGAATCGACGCGGTCTTTGGAAAAGCGGATATTTGCGAAACGAAATAATAGATATTACAGCCAAGTAGGAAAACGGGAGTAATTGAAAGCGAGGTAAAGAAATTATATTTAATGTGCAGCCTGCACTGCACAATGCTAATTTTTACCCCCATTACCGTCGACAATGAAAGGCGATTAGAGCTCCTCGATCCCTCCGAAAAAAGACATCGGCTGCAATTAAAGGCACAGCCCTTCCGTCAAAATGCCGCGGAACAGTGTCGAGTACGGGCGCTAATTAGAGGCGGACATACGTGCTGCTGCGCGCCTGTTTTGTCGAGAGCCGAGGCGTCAGTCAGCTGATGTCATGCGGAGAGGGAATTAAATGATGACTCTTATCGTCGAGCGACTCGCCGATGCAGTTCCTCGTTCTCGTTGCTCTGATGCGACGAGCGAGAGAGAGAGAGAGAGAGAGATCTTTGTTCGAGACCTAAGCCCGGAGGAGGCTGGATATTGTTTTAATGTGACTCGCGCTCTGGGTGCATGAAGGAGCCTCGGCTTTGGTGGGCTACAAGTTGCATTCTTAGTCGGGCTTGTTAATATTCGTGAACGAATTAATTGTGGAATTGATGAGGTTGTGTCATTGGATTACTCAAGATACTTTATCAAAGTATCATTATGGACGTTACAATTTTAAATAATAAACGTATATTTTATTATCTTCTATATTTAAAGTGTCACGAATTACACTTGCTTCTACTAACGTAATTACACTATTCTAAATTCATCATTTATTAATATTCATTTACAAGCTTGAGATCGTCTACAAGATTAATAAATTTCGACATGAATCGCGAACCCATTTTTCACTTGACGCCAATCAGAAGAAAAAACGACCAAGAAATGAATTAGCAACTTATCAGCCCCTCCCATAAGCAGCTCCAACTCCGCTACGAATTTTCCTCGCTCGCTCGTAGCGCTGCCAGAACCGCCTGTGCTGCGTGCGAGCCACTTCTCGATAAGCTCTCTCGCGGCTCTCGAAATCGGCCTGGTAACCATTGGAAATCCTTCGGCCGGAAATAGAGTGGAGGCCTGCCAATGACGCCTCGGGAAATTCTCTTTTTCCGATCGGGAACAGGATCCGCGCGTCTAGTCGCGCTCTTTTTTTTTCGTCCCCGCTCGCGAATTCACGACGCGAGCCTGAGAAAAGGCGAGCGCGTTTTTAATTTGTCGGCGACCAGTTTCACCTACACGGAACAATGACCGAATGCCTCGATCCTTTTCTTTTTCTCCTTTTTTCTCCTCCCGCGGGGAGACACTCGTTCGCGCGACAGGAATTTTCGAAAGTTTCATCGGCGCCGATAATTCCGACAGGCCGACTTTATAGACACGCGCCGAGAGGAATATATGGGAAAACGCGGCGCGTCGGCAATATTAAGCGAGATATAAATTACGAGCGGCTCGCGAGAGGGATTTTGCCGTATGGCGGCGGCCTGCGGTTTACGTAAGGTGCGAGAAACGGGCGCCGGGTCTTATAATTGCGCAAATCTCGGCTTGGATTCCGGTCAAGTCGAGTTGGAGGAGTTGAATTTTCGGTTGGACGGGAGGTTGACGTCTTTTTTCGTTTTATAGTCTACAAAATTCAACCAAGTACTAACTTTATAGATTGAAAATAAGAAAAATTTGGTATTTAAAAGCTAAAGATTTTTGATTTTTCTAACCAAGAAAATTAATATTTTTCGCGCATCACTGGCAATATTTAAAAATAATTTCGAAATTATAAAAAATTCGAAACTACTGAATTGGATGACACGACAGGTGAACGCACTCTCGTCGACTAGACACATTCAAAACCAATCAATTACTCCTTCCCCCGCTATTCGAAGAAAATCTCGAATCAGCCGGAATGAGCAGCTCGAGTCAGCGGAAAATATAAGCTCCTCGCACGAATCCGTCGATGATTTCACGAGCCGAAGTCACGCCTCCCTCCCCCTCCATGGCCGTTCATTCCGTCGCGATTTTTATCATCCTTGACGCCGCTCGAATTTTGATTCTCGCCGCCGCTAGACGGATGCGAAAAAAGAGGGCAATCGTTTTACGCGACGATTTCGGATTCATCGCGGAGGGATTCCGCGCGAGGCTGAAACCGCCGATGAATCGACGATTGGCGGGATCGATTTGATTTCGGACTGGGATTTATACGTGACTTGGAGGAGGAAGCGGTCGAAATTTAGATCGCGCGGCAACGCTCGGTGGCTCGGCCAGGAGTCGAGCAATTATTTGTATAGTTTTACAGGAGTTTATTTTTTGAGTGTTGAATGTAGCTTTCACCAAAATTAAATGACGATAATGTCTGCTCATATTATTAAGCCATTTTTAACTCTACTGTGCACATTAAAGAACAATTTCCGCTCTAAAAAACCGCTGATCGTCTATAATTTTTCACTAAAGTCCACCGTAACTGCCAAGTCATTTGCTCAATAACAAAAATTGATCCCATCATTCTTTCAGGCGAAATCTGCCACGATTGACCCGGCGATTTTTCCGGCTTAGGCTACAATAAATCGCAACTTTATATACATCGCCCGTAAAAGAAAATCGGAAACTGAGCCGCGGCGCAAATATGAACGAAATATATCCCATAAAAAGCCCTCGGAACAGTCCGATTCCCAGCGAAAAAAAAACTCTCGCTGGCGCGCGGTTATTAAATTTTGCAAAACGAGCGAACTATAAACCGTCCGCTCCGACAACGAATATAGCCGCGCGCGCGAAAATAAACCAGCGCGAAGAATGTCGCGAAAATCCACGGCGTCTCGCGCAACGCAGAAAGAGAGAGAGAGAGAGAGAAAAAGCACAGAGCGCTGCGCTCATCCGCGTTTTATTTTTACTCGCCTCTCGTGACTCACTCCCGACTCCCACACTCGATCCCCGTCCATCTCCGGCTCTCAGCGCTCGAATTTTGAAATTGCACTCGCCTCTTGCGAAATCGATGCTCGCTCGCGCGGGGAGAAACAAAAACACGCATCGGGTGTTCTGCGGTCTTGCGGTGCACCGGGGAGGAAGGGGGAGTTCTTTTTTCTCCGTGGAAGTGTGCGAAGCGCGTGCCGATTTTTCTACAGAGAGCCGAAAAGTGACAGGTGAGCTTCGGGAGTGGATTGAATTGTCGTTAATTGAAGAGTTTCGGGGAGCTTAACGGTACGTTTTTCTTCGATTTGCGGGCGGCTCGGCGGCTTTTCTTTCCTGAATATTGAAGGAATGTTACCTTGTATTAATTATTATTTAAGTTTCTTGATAGTATTTACTCACGGTTATTTTTTCAATTTCTTATACTTATGAAAAAATTAAGTATTGTAATTTAATTAAAACTTGAGAAGAAGTTTCCACAATTTGCATCATTTACAAGTTTTATCTCACACAGGCCAAATAAACAATATCCGTTAAAAGCAAGTTTACTCTGCACTCGAAAACGTTCAAAATAAACCGAACGCACTCAAATCCATCTATAATTCATGAAACCCCCGTGAAAATAAAGTTATTGCCTGGAAAGCTTGGTGTACGAACGCAACGCGAAGACAGGTTAGAGCCTGTCTTATTTCATAGGCAACGGTACATTTAGAGAAGGAAGCGACGCGCTCGGTATCGTAATACCCAATCGGGGCGCTCATCTCATTTGATTCGTGAAGATCGAATAGCCATTAGTAGCTGGGCGTACATCAACAAGGAATAATTCAATCTGCCGACGGGCCCAGTTTCCAGGCTTAATAACCGATGCTCTAACAGTATACTGATATCCTACCACCTACGAGATCGTGAATCGCGGAAATATGGTGATTAAGGCTTCGACACCTGATACGCTGCCGGTACAAGTATTAGAGATGTTCATTGTTGGATAATCTTGTCCGTTTAATTTTCAAATCTTCTTATATAAGTTTTGTATGCAAGGATTTAAATATATTACATTCAATCAAGATCACTAATGATTTCTGCCTTACCAAAGTCAACGACATGAATTTATTCATCATATTCAGTAGGTCATAAACAACGATATTCTCGGCAATCGGCCGGGCAATCCACTTATATCTCCCAAGAATGTCCACCGGCAGATCCTTTCACCCGATCCCGGGGCATTCATTATCCTTCATTCACTCCGGCATCGTCCCACTTATCAGTCCAACAATTAGCGATCAAAAGCCCCCAGCAGCAGCAAATCCAGGTCGGAGATAGTCGGTCTCTCTCGCTCTCAGGTGAATCGAAACAAGTGCCACGGGGTGTAGCGTCGGAATGAATGGAAGGGAACAACCTGCTGCACCACCTGAACAACAGGCAGCAGCAACAAGTATGCATTGTACGTGTCGGCAGGGAAGAGAAAGAGAGGGAGAGAGGAACGTCGACGCGACTGGAATCTAGTTTTGGCCTGGCAGGGGAGAGAGACTCGAATCTTGTTCTCCTCGGCGAGTGGGGAGCATTATACGTACACCTGAGGGGGAAGAGGTCGACGGCTTCTGGGGCTCCCTTTCGTCGTCGTTTCTTATCGTCCTTCTTTTTCTCTTCTCTTTTCGTGCACCGACCGCACCGGCCACTGACTTCTCGGCATCGCGTGCCTCGCTATTCAAAAGCGATCCTTTGGAAATCGCCGTCGTCCCCTCTTCTTGCGGGGTGTGCAATTTGCCCGAGGGGTTAATGACGTCGTGGGTAAGCTTTCGTTCGACTGAAATTCTACTCTTGAATGGCAATGTGCCTTCGTCTTTTTGACAATGTTCCTCTGGACATTGTTCTCTGCGGATAATGGATATTTCCAGTTTAAAGAGATTTTAACATCGACTTCAAGCGAGTCTTTCAAGGTTAAAATTCCCGCGCCTTGTTATTATGACATTATTATCTTCCAGCATGAAGTAGACTTGTTGTAAGATTTAGTTGAACTTGGAATGCAATGTTGAATCAGCCGATGATATCATCCACCTAACTAATATGTTGTCTAGTGGAACGGTTAATTTCGCACCAGAGATTTCAAGATGAAACGCAAGAATTTTAGAGATCATTGAAGATAAATTTACTTGAGGAAAGAAAAATTATCCAGTTATCCAGTTAAAGTTCCAGTCCCGCAGCTCGCCATGGCGTGAAATCTAGGTCAGCACTTCTAAAACATTCGTGATTCACCGTGAATTTATATTACACACTCTTAAACAGGCAGAAAATTCCAAGGTCCGGAGGTTATAATTAGCCGCGTCTGTCTCTCGGGCGCTTCGTATATCTCTCAAAATGTTCACTCTACCGTGCAGAAAACGCGCGCAAAACAATCCCGAACGCATAACCTGCACCAAAACTTCCAGAGCAGCTCGTAATCTCCGCGCGAAATCAAGTATTTCGTTGTTTTTTTTTCCTCTCTTTCTCTCTCTTCCACACGCACAATGAGCAGCAACAAAGTCACGATATCCCATAATGCCCTTCGCTCATCCTCTGCTGTAGAGTCATATTCACCCACATATATAGGCAAGCACGTGAATAAGCATTGCACGTGTGTGTATAGTAGAAAGGAAACGAGGGGGGGAGGGAGACGGGAGTTGTATACCTGCACACGTCCCTTTTCCCACGCGAAAAGCCGAGGAAAAGGCTCGCAGCGACAGGTTATACGGCCCGATGAGGTTTGATGGGATCTTTTTTTTCTTTCTTCCCCCTCTGGCCTTTTTTCTGGCCTCTTCCAAGTTCCGCGGCGCGGTTTCTAAGTCTAGGGCGCTCTCGGGGAGTCGAGTCGGGGATTATGCCGGGGTTGCTTTATTCTCTCGGAGAGATGCTTCGAAGAGATATCTACATTCAGGAGATCGATTCGTCGGGAAGGCGAATTCGAATAATGCCGTCATTCGTAATCGGCGGACATTTTGTGCATACAAATTTTGAATGATCAAGGCGCTAATGATGTAGCTCAACTCTCGTCGAGCAGAATTTTCTAATGATCTAGGCCTAAAAATGGACCGTAAATGGGTGGCGACACCAACTCCGCAGATGTCGTAAAAGCCTCCAGATTAATAAAACATCGCTTTCCGTACGCTTTAACTGCCTTTAATATTTACAGCTTAGTTCGCTTCAGCACTTATTTTTATCTCCGATATGAATAATGTAGAAGATACTAAAAATTGAGTGCGCCGAGCGAAGGAAAGAAAGAAGAGGAAACGTAATCTGGAAACAAGTTGACACTCGGCGTCATCGAGATGTCTAGGCAAACCGTAAAAAAGAGAGAGACTACCTCTCGCAGTTACCAAGTGACCAAAATCAACGAGCTACCGAATCCCATGTGTCGGTAACTCGTTCGTGACTTCCCATTCAATTTGCTGAAAGTTCAAAGTAAACATTAAAGATTCAGCGGATTCCTCGAAGTGTTGACCTTGGTTTTCTCGCTCGTTCTCCGAGGGAAAAAAAAACCGCTGGAATTCCTTTACAAAACTTTCGCTCGCCGAAGAAGATTGCGCGGCACGAAACTGATGGTGGACGAACACAAGTGCAACCGCAGAGGGATAATTTGCATCCGTTTCGAGTCGAACGAGAAATTTTAAGTCAGTGAAATGACATTTTTAATGGACGCACGTGTCATAATCGATTGATAAATTCTGAGGAGTACGAGTGCCTTTCATACCCAGCCTCTTTGCTGTTCTTTGCTTTGTGCGTCGATGCGATTGTATCGTCAGCCCGGAAATTCATGTATTATTTGTCAAGACGTTCGAGAAGACAGAAAAAAGGGAGTCGTTATTCATCCACACTTTGACAAATTGCTTGGGTATATGGACCACAGTGTAAGATTTCGTTAGACTCGTGGTTGTTTTAGATAAGGTTTATTAGAGAGCGGAGATTTAGCCTTTACCGGAATTGAGTGGCGGAGACATGACGTAACGCTTTCTCCGTATTACGTTTTCTCAAACGAGTATAATTCGTTTACTTGAATGTATACATTTTGCGAGTGCATACTGCGCTCCTATAAGATGTATTAGATAAAAGCTATGTTCTGAGTTGTATAACGGAGAGTTTAAGGAGCTGTAACGGAAAATGCTGCTGAGTTTTTACCTAGTTTTGGAATTATAAAGGAGAAGATGCTTTTCTTTCATCGTCGGTATCATCAAGTTATGATCTGAAATTTCATTGGTATTGGAGAATATAATAATTCAGCTGATTGTAATTCTGTTAAATTGATATGATAATTAGTAAAAATAGTTGATTTCCTCTCCAACGAATAGATCGATCAATCGAAAACTGCATAGATTATTCAGTGAAAGACCGGCTGAATATAAGTAAATCGAAACTCTTGCATACGCATCTAACCTCAAACCTGCCTCCACGATATTAAACAATCGTTTCGCGTTTCCCTAAAAAAAAAAATCGCTCCAAATAACATCAGAGCAATTCAGTCTCTGAATTAGCTCAGAGAGAGCGCATAATATGCCGCACCGCGGAGATAAAGACTCTCTCTCTCGCTCTCTCTCTCTCGCGACTGCGTAATCTACAATCCTGCCGGCCGCGGAGCAAACAAAACGACGACTGTGAAAAGCGAAGCTGCGCCGCATCAGGCGACCACCCGAGCGATGCAACGATAAAAGCCCGAAGATCGAAGGCGAAATAAAAAGGCGGGGAGGGGGGAAAGGTAAGGAAAGCCGCGTGCGCCTCTGTATCTGCGGCTGCAGAAAACGAGTCCTTTCACGGGAGAGAATAATGTACCGTTATGTGCGCGCATGCAGCGCATGCAGCGCGCACTGCAGAAGAGAAAGATGCGGCGCGCCCATTCAGTGCCCGCTGCCCGGCCCCGATTACGCTCGGCCGTGACCGAACCCGTCGAATATATACGTAAATATACGCGGATCCGCGGCGCAATGAGTGCTTGTTATTTCGGTTATCGGTGGCTGGGAAATTCGGTTTATAGGAGGTGGAGTATAATGTTTCAAGGATATCTCGAAGCTGGGACTCGGATATATAGTTGACGGGGCTTCTGTACGAGCGCGGAGCGCTCTATTTTAAGGCGGAATGTCCGAGCTAATAATGTTTTGGAACCTTCAAAACAGCAGTCAAGTCCAGTACGATCCAGAGACGCTGAAACCTCGGCGCGCTTCAGCTGTTGTTCTCGAAATAGTATGCCGCCTAATTCGTCGAGAATGTAAATGCTTCGGCAGACACGATCGATCTCGAAATTTACAAGTGCCTGTTCGCTCGTCTTGAAATTGCGTAATTAAAGACTTTGACGGTTAGCAGACGGCGATCTAAAATCTAAAATATTTTAATGACGCTACCCGCGCAGTACTGGATAATGTATGTTTGTACAAATATCCAATTAACATACAATACTTTTGATACAATTTTCGACAAATAATCCTTATTTCATAAAAAATATTAAAATCTAATCCTTTCCCTTCTGCAGCGAGTGGCAGCGAGCCATAAAAATGAGAGCAGCATTTATCCCCTAATCGCCGATTGCAGCCGTCGCAGGAAATCTATTTCCGCCGCCTTCTCCTTTCCCGAGCGTCCAATAACTCTCCGTGTGCAGCGGCGTCTAAAATCCTGCCTCTCCAGCTTGCGAGCGCCGCGGTAGTCGAGGCTCTTGGAAAACGTGCGCGCCTTGCCGGGCGCACGTGTGAGGTTTCCGTCTCGGCTCGTCGGGCAAAAACGCCCGGAGAGAGAGAGAGAGAGAGAGAGAGGCAGCCCGAAGCTAAGTGCTTTTTAACGTCCGAGCCTCTCTCGTGGGACTCGTTGCACTCTTTGTGCGCGAGAGGGGGGACCTCGAAAATGTGCCACGCACGTCGGAGGTGTCGGGCTGGTTAATGCTTTCACCCAACTCGGTCCGAGTTGCTTTCGGGCGCAGTTGAGGCTCTCTATTTTGCTCCGCGTCGCCTCGAGGCTTCTTCCAAGGGAAATCTATGAGCCCTCTTTAATTTTTGTAATCTCTGTATAACTTGTTAGCTTCGATCTTTTGCGAGGAATAGTGTTCCTGAGCCCCGAACGAAAGAATAAATCTCCCGAAAAGAGGATCCTCCCAGCGACTAGCACTCGTCGCGTTCCGGCGTTCACACGTGCGGCTCTTTTCGGTAGAAGGGCCAGCCTTCTTTGCGGGAGCGGCACGTATTACGGCCGCTCGACGTGGGAGTACTCGATAAGCGGCGAGGAGAGCTGTGGGAATCAAGCGGCTGGGATTTCTTTATTTTTTCTTATTTGAAGGTTACACGTGCTGCAGGTCCGATATCTTCGGGATTAGCTAGGAAAGGAATTTAAAGCCGGACGTCTTTTTAAGGTGAAAACTGCGGGAGAGGCGAACGAGTGAGAAAATCTGTGCGAGGAGCCGGCAAGTAAGAGAAGCGAGCAGATCGCCGCCCACGTGGCCTCGCGGCAATTGGCTCGGCGCGCGCCGCCCGGACGAGCAGTAATTCTAATTTCATTTGGTGCGCTTTCCGCGCACGCGCGCGAGCCGCCCGCCTACTGCTCCTCGCCGTTACCCGGCTCCTTTTTCAAGTTCACAACCGA
The DNA here is from genome assembly GCA_900474335.1 of Ormyrus nitidulus. NCBI lineage: Eukaryota > Metazoa > Arthropoda > Insecta > Hymenoptera > Ormyridae > Ormyrus > Ormyrus nitidulus. Next base: position 7,881 of record UCOL01003279.1, on the reverse strand, counting down.
CGAGAGAGAGCTTCCTTTTTTTCATTTTCGAGCCACCTTTTATTTTTCTAGTGCGCAATTTCAGAAAGCAATTTCTATCACTGAGAGAAGAAATATTGTAAAAATTACAATCAATCTTTTAACAATTACCGTACTTTCTAGTCTAAGTAAAGCCACCGCAGATTGTCAAAAAACAAAAACTTTGTAAGAAATTTTTTACTACACTGTTTGGTAATTTTTTTTTGTTTTGACAGTCTGTAGTGGCCTTACCAGGCAGTACGGCAGTTTTTACTAAACTTTTCTCTGTGTATATCGAATTTTCTGTGATAGTCATAAGAAGTTTTTGTGGTTGGAACGGGCAGTAAAAACCTGGACTCAATCAATTTTCGCAGGAACAAAAAAGGAGAACTCGTGAGAAATTAATAAATTGCGACGTTCGCGCGATCGGTCATCTCCGAATAAAGATCGACTCATCCACACAGGTTTTCTTCCACTTCCGCGAATTAATCCTCTTATTAAAATGGAGCGCCGCTGGTTTTTCAGTCTCTCGCCGAGATAATAAATTGAGCGGCGGTTGCGGCTGATGTGGAATTTACGCTTTGGAAGGTGATAATGGCTCGGGGAAAGAGTCCGGAGAAGAAAAAGTGACGCAAAGTCGCGTGCGGCGCGATTTTAACAAGACTCGTTTGCTCCCTCTTTTTTTCCTTCAGCGCCGCTCGTTTCTCGAATCAGGGAGTTACGTTCATTGCGTCTTTTCGGGAGACTTTGTTTACTGGCGGCGCGGCTACCGCTGTGTCTTCGAGTGTCAAAACAGAGAGAATGACATTTCCCAAAGATTACTAGACGGTAAAACCGTCGGAGACACTCTTTAGACAAAATTTTCTTCCAAGATCCTCTTCTACATATCGTTCGTTCAAAGGCAGGCTTTCGGATTATCTCCTCGTTATTCAATTAAAATGTTTGTCGTCGTTAAAACCGGTATTTATGCCCGGTTGATGATTTATGGAATGATTTATCGACGCGCGCTATATATATATAAAAAACAGTTGGGAAACGTTTTAATCGTTAAATTAGATCGTTGCAAAACGTTAAGTTGATAAGTACGACAGCTGTTCCATTGCGAACTGCGGCTGCTGCAGCTACTGAGCTCGAGAGAGACGATAAAACTGTCTTTCATCTCACGCTTCTCGAGGCGAAAAACTATTCCGGCCCGCGCGCGTCGATCATGTTTTTCTACTTATATACTCCCGCGAGATAATCGGCTTGTCCTACATGTGCATTCAATTACGCCGCTAAATACTCGCGCTCTCTCTCTCTCTCTCTCTCTCTTTCTTTGGCTGAATAATTATGTAATTCGACGGTTCGTTCCTTGGTGTTATTGCGTCGAAATTCGCTGCTGATGCGAGCGAGTGAGCGCTTTTTTTTTATCGGTCGAACATTTAAAAAAAAAAGATTCATTTTAGGACAGATATCAGATGTTTCGAAAAAAGCTTCCTTCACGATGCAGAAATAGTTTCACGCTTAATAACCTTGCCGCATTAAAAAACGATAAGCCTCAGATTATTCGCTTATCTGTCGCGATGCAGCGCAAGCTGAGAAAACTACATTTCTATACCGGTGTACAGGCGCACATTATTTCCCACGAAACTCCCATCATCGTTCGATTCGAAAATCCCATAAACATAAAATCAAAACATAAAAATTCTCAAGGCAGAGAGAAACGCGAAATCTGAAAAAGGCACACATCGGCGAGCAACCTCCCCCCCTCTCGGCAGCCGGTTCGCCGCAATCGAACGTTTCAATCTCTCGGCGGGGAGTACGAGCCTATCTCTCTCTCTCTCCCTCTCTCGAGGAATGACGCGGGCAAGGACGTTCGCGCAACTTATGTATCGCGCGCTCGTCTTCTTCTCTGTGCCGCGAGGAAAGAGAGAAAGAGAGAGAGAGAGAGAGAGAGAGAGGCAGGGAGGGAGGAGAGGACTGAAGTGAGCCGCGGGTCAGCTCGGTCATCGGCCCTTCAAGGGCCACCGAGAGACCGCCGACGACGAGAAACCGAGAGTGAGACCAGGGACTCGCGAATCTGGAGCAGCGGTCAATAGTGAATGATGATAAAATTATATTATTATTCTTTCATCGGTTTGGAGAATTACCTCTCACATCGGAGAGAGTATTTTTTATGCTTGGCTTTTTGTTTATTTATCGGTAAATTTTCTAAATAAATATACGGCTGCACTTTTTGCCTTCGTTTCAACGAAGCACAATGGAACGAGCCTAAAGATCGGATTGCGAAACAAATTCGATAATCGTTCCGACCGTGAAAAATAATGCTCGAATAATTAATTTCGAACTTACTCAGCCGCCTCTCACACCGAGTCCGTATTCATGAGACTTCCAAACGGTTACGTACCTGAAACAGAAAAAAAAAACATGTTCGTTAGAAAGATTGCACTGAAAAACGAAACTTAAAAAAGGCAAACTCAACAAAAGACCCGAATTTTTCCATCGAGTTCCTCTTATATAGTTAATTAACGCGGCGGCGGCGTCGTAAAAAGCAAACGGGAAGGAGTCGCTAATGGCGAGATGAAGAAATGCACGCACAAAGTGGGAAGAAGACTGAAAGGGAGCAGAGGAAGATGTGAATTTGCGTTAATTTCTTTCTTCCAATGGCGCTCTCCGCTCGTTTCTGCGTAGGTAAAAGTGGACTTTTGATACTATGTGGGCGACGCCGCGCCGCGGCAGTTGAGAAATGTAAGCCGCGCTAATTCTTTTTTTCATCGCTCTCGCGTTCGAGGGAGCGCTTTTGTAATTGCTTCGCGCGCATATACAGAATGCGGCTTTATGAATTTAAATCGACGTGCGAACGCACATTTCTTCGACGCTAACGAAATTTATCATTCCGATCTCAACCTCTTTAGAGCGGTTTTGAAAAAATAAAGGAGGTTATTTTGAGATATTCAAGCGTTTAGCGGCTGTTAAAACAAAGTTCCTGTAAATGGGAAATTTATCTTTGCTGACTAATAGAGGAATAATCTCGCGTTCCGAGATTTCGGAGGGCTCCGCAGTTTACGGATCAAGATCTCGAGTTTGTTCTTCGAAAATTTCGACGTAGGTAAGGTATATTAATATTTTATAAAAACCTGCCTACAATATGCCGAGTGTTTTATAAATGACGTAAAGACTTGATTCGCTTACAAAATCAATCATTTTTGCTCGGCTAAAACTCGATGTATTAGTGTCAGTTTGTTGCTCTAATATAAATTTTTAATAAGAACTAGAAATGTTTGAAAAAAAAATCTAGCAAAATATCTGTATGATGTATTACTATCTTCTCGCGATTTATTGCGTTGATACAATAATCATTGTTACAAGGTCTTAAAAAAAACAGTCACCTATAAAATCTATCGACAGTTACGGCTCTCTTAATTCAAGATATTGACGAATGCTTGTGGCAATTTAAAAACTCGTAATAGAATTGTACTGACTGTAGTAAAACTGAACTGATTTGCAATAAAAAAACTCGTTAATTAACAGCGAATTTCCTCGGCAAACTAATGAAGCTTTTTATTAATCAGAAAATGTATACTAATCTTATTAGAAACACAGTTGATTAACAGCACCAATAGCCATTCTAAATAATCAGACAACATTTAGCACAAGTTCCCCTTCCAAAACGAAAACTGTCGCGGCTCTTCCCCAGAAGGCTCGGCTCGCGAACTTGCCGCTCTCTCTCTCTCTCGCGGCACGAGCAGCGCGCGCGATGATTCACCGTCGAGAATTCGAAAACGTCATCGTCGGTTACCTGACGAGGCCTCGGGACGGTACAGTTACCGGCTCTCTCTCTCTCTCTCGGGACTTGCGCGAGCGCAAAAAGGAGAGTGTGGGCACACGCGGGGAATTACAATTCACCGAGTGTAGGCTGGCTGAAAAACTGCTCCCCTCCCCCCCCTTTTTTTTGGCTTCGCCCGAGCATTGTTCGCTGCCCGTGCCAGCGATTGATATACCGGCGGGGCGATTTTTATAATAAAGGCGGGATTCCGTGGGCTTTTCGCGCGGAGGTTTATTGGGTGCCGGAATTAGTCGTTGTTTCGGGGTGCGGAACGCGTCGATGCGAAATTTTACGCGTTGCTTCTGCGGATCTAATATGGTATCTCTAGTGTTGCTTAAAGAATTGCCAATAGTTATCGATTGGCAGTTAATTATTATGTAGATGTCGAATACATGTGCTATTGATTCGACTTACAAAAAAGCTAATTGTAAAACAAAATAAAAATATATATTAACTTTCATTACTCAGGATGCATTAAATAACCAACTATCTTAAAATAAACATCCTCATCCTTAGGAACAGACAGCCAACCCCTAAAAAAAGAGCCTCTGCTACACCTCGCGGCAACGGTACAGCAACAGCAAAGTCCTCCCGTTCTCCGCAAGAATGAACGAAGCCAGCAGCAGGCCAGCAGTCGCCTCGACTCGGCCGATCGTGGCGCCCTGTGGTGGGGATAATCGCGGGAGCACGAAGCGCGATCACACGTATACATGCACATACCCTCACTCTCTCGGCGCTTTACTCGCGCAGGTATATCCTTTTAGGGCGAGCCTCGCGCCTCGCGCCTCGCTCAGAGAGAGAGAGAGAATGGAGGCACGCCTGCATACAGCACGTGACGCGGCGCGAGAACCGCGGGGGGATGCTCACTTCTCGCGCTTCGTAATCGTTCGATTTTTCGAGGTACCTGCCCCGCTTTATCGAGGCCGATCCTCGTCCGAGATTAGATCCGAGTGGATAAGAGGCCGGCGCTTTTTTTTTATCTGTTTACAAACTGAGCCTCTCTCCGCGAATCGGAACCGCGGGACGTCATATACACGCGGCGGACTCGCGCGCGGCTCTCGGGTTCGTTGCTCGGCGAACGCGTCGAGGAAAATAAAAAGCCCGTTAAAGCACCGGGGAGAGAGGAGGGAAATAAAAATAGGCGGCGCGAGAGGACCGACGGACGGGGACGGTGCACTCCTTCTATTTGCGACGAAATTTTTTCGGTTGGATTAACATTTTGTTTTAGGTCTTGTGTTGAATACTCTGAAGCACGTGTCATAACCTCAAATCGGCCCAAGTTATGTTTATCTAATTTCGTGAATTGTTTGAAAGAAGATTTGATAAAAAAAAACAAGATTTTAGTTTGATAAACTCACGGGGAATCTGACGATTTCGAGCGATAAAAACATGTTCTCAGAATGAAAGGTCACACGCTCAAAATACCCTCCCTAGAAGCGAGCATAAAACTATTTTGAGAGAAAAAAGAGTCGGGGCGAGCGCCGCAAAGAACATTGTTCGAAGCAGCGGATAAAGTTCTCAAAACCATTCGAAAAAAAGTTGGCTCTCAATCGCTCTCTGCGCATTAACCGCGCCTTTAACCGCCACGAAACGAGCCGTCGAAAATCCCCGAACCGGTGCGGAGTCTCTTTAGTCTTGTCCGCAATTATCGTCCCGCGTTTATTTCCGCAACCGCGAGAGAGCCCCGGCGTGTTGCGCATAACCTCTCTCTCTCTCTCCTGCTTCTCTGCCGCATAATTTCCTCCCGAGAAGAGAGACTTTCCCTCCCGTCTAGCCGTGCGTAAAAAAACTAAAAAAAAAAAAGAAAACGCCCCAGCAGCAGCAGCGGCGGCGGCAGCGGCAAAAAGTCAAGTATAAGCAAGCATCGCAAGCAGCGGCAGCAACAGCAGCAGCAGCTCTTTCTCGAGCCGAGGAGGAAAAGGAATGCGGTCGCGTTGATGGGGGGGGAGGAGGCAGTCGGAGCCGGGGGGCGCAAGGACGGGGGCGCGAGGGGAGGGAAAGAGGAGCGGCGACTTGAACGAACTGACTCTCGCTCGCGCCTCCGGAGGAGAAAGAGAGAGAGAGAGAGAAAGAGCGGAGCGAACGAACTGTAGAATGGGAGGTCGGGTGGGGGGGAGCTCCGTAATTCCTCGTGCTTCGCGCTGATCTTGGGGATAGTTTTCATTATTTTAAGATATAATTTGTGTCACCGGACGAACGTAACGACCGTCGGCGGGGATTGACGGGCAAAGTTCGGAATTCGAATGTCAGCCCGATGCGACCGCCGAGATGTAGGAGGATTCTCGCGAGGAAACGTCGGTCATTTAACGTTTTTCACTAACCGCTAGCACTCGAGATGTATGATTTAATGTTTGATGAAAATTGAAGCGACGCCATCGGGAGAGCGAGTCGTTTTATTGTGCGAGGAAGGGCGGATAAAATATTGAAGTTGCATAATTACGCTCCGTCACTGGGAATTATAAAAGCAGCGCTTGACTCACGCTTGAATTCTGCAGACATTTCAGGCAGCCGAAATAAGGAGGCTGAATTAATCCACGGTATGAGAAACTACGCGTAGTTACGGCGCGAGTTTGGAAAATAATTGCTGGAAATGTTGATCGTTCAGTCCTCTGTTCGGGCGAAGGTAGGAATGTAAACAACGAAGCGTCGGTAAAACCTCTTCATTTAAAAAAAAGAGCGGCCTGCTGTGTGACGCACGGCGCTGCGCTGCCGACGCTTGAGTTTTTGGGTTTTGGGTCTTTCTAAAGGATGACCCAAGAGTGCGTCCTTCCTCTTATTAACGGACTTTTAAAGCGGTTTAAATGGGACTCTTGGGAGATAAAGGGAAGGCCTTTCGATGACCCTCTGCGGGACAAATGTTTGAATCTTATACAGAGTTTCCCTTTGCCTTTTCATCATTTAACTTTGTATTTTATTTTTTATCGATATTCTTCGACAAATAATTAGTCGAATAATATTGAAGCAACCTTAGAAACTAAAATTCGAAATTTTTTAAAGGATGTTAACCTTTTTAATTAGTAAAAATAATTAATAGTTTCATTGAGATATCTTCTTGTTAAAAATTATACTTCTCAACGATAAACAGTGAATATCACTGCAAATTGGTCACTTTTTTTTTACTACAAACGAGTTAATAATGACATTTTAGTCATCGGCTCTCAAAGGTTCGTACTTTCTATTTGCTTCAAATTAAGCAACTAATGACCTCTTAAAACTTGCTGACATCAATAAAGAACGCGAACAGGAAAAACGACGCGAACCCATAAACAATCAAGAACATCTGACGACTCTCCGGCACATTCCTCCTGCTTTAATTACCTCGAAAAATCTCGTCGGCGGGGCGTATTTACAGTTAAAAATCGATTGTCGTTGCACGGGGCTGAATTATGCAAAGCGGACTCGTAGCGGTGCTCGTCGCCGCGCTGCTTTCATAATTCCGCGCGACGCGAGAATGCCGAGAGAGGACTGGACGCGCGTGCGCGCATAGATTTCGAAAAACCGCACACTCTCTCTCTCTCTCTCTCTCTCTCGAGAAAGCGCGGATAAACGAGCATCTTTGCATCTGCATTCCTGCGGCGAGTGTCTCGCCGAGATGGTCTCGCGCGGCTGGAATATTATTGTCCGCGGGAGAGAGAGAGGGGATCGGTGGCCGGTGATGTAAGGAGAGTTTTTTTCGCGCGGAGATCCGCTCGGTGGCGTTGGGGGGTGTTTTTGCGTTCGTTTTGCTTCGAGGGTGTTCCGATCGTTCGGGAAGCTGGGGCATTTCTAATCGGCCGAGTCCAGTGCTTTAGACGGCGATTGCAATGACGTATAATCGGTGGAAAGTAAACGGTAAGTTTACGGCGTGCCGACTTGACTTTGGAAATGAGACTTGCTTCGGAAAAGTTACGGAATCCTCGCCTTGTTTGGTACACTGTTTCTTTCGAGGTATTTTCCAATTCAGTAACTGTAAATTGAAAATAATTATATAAATGAAGTTAAGAGAGCCTGTGTTTTCGACAAATTGGCGAAGCGAAGCAACTGGCCAAACAAAGAAGCCGAAAATCCGTCGCGGAAGTAAAGAGCTTGAGGTCCAGAGG
>UCOL01003278.1:0-19924 GCA_900474335.1 Ormyrus nitidulus | reverse complement strand
CATTTTCCGGGGAGGGATTTTTTTTTTTTTTTTTTTTAATACGACTTTCGCCCGGCGATGAGTGCCGAGAGCTCCAAATTTCGTTTATTTTCCTTCCATTTCTTCAAACTCGTTTTTCCGTATAAGAAGAATCAATATGTAGCGGAGGAAGAGAGAGAGAGAGGGAGAAAAGTTAATCCCGATAGTGGGACTTCGCTCGGCTATTGCAGCATTTTTCAAAAAAAGGAACAATTTTTCGGGGGGCAAAAAAAATTAAGTTCGAAAATGTTTTTTGCATCTGTGTACCCCGGCCGAGCTTACGTTTTCAAGTGATTTTTTCGAAAGAAGCCATTTTCGCCCGAAATTTCGAGATCTCGAATTACGTAATGAGAAGCTAATTGAGCCGGTTTTATTTGTTAAATAAAGGTTTTTTTTTTAACTCGAGGGCATATTTTCCGGAATAAAGTTGAACGTCCGACCAGCGATAATCAGTCAAGCTCCGTATAAAGGGAGATAATTTTTAATGACTCTTAAAATTAACTGCTCCACGACAGATTATATTCAAGAAAACTCGCCTCCCATATCGGCATCGATACGGACGAGGACAGATACCGAGAAAAACGAGCTTTCCGCCGAGCTGAAACGGGAGTAAATAAAAGGGGTGTAGAAAAAAACCGAAATGGAAAATAAGTCAGTCGGGTGTCGCGTTTCTCTCTCTCGAGGAGCGGCCGACGAAAGACCGACTCGTCCTTAATACGTCCCGTTCTCGAGAATTCGGAAACGCTTGATAAATTGGCGGCAGCTGGCCAAACGCGCTCAAGGGGTTAGGCGGACGTCACGTACACTACTGGCCCGTGAAATTGGACGGCTCTCTCTCTCGTCTTTTCAATTATTGTCGCGAGGCGCGCGTGTCCCCCCTCGATGCCGCGCGGCTCTCTCCGCCCTCACCCCCGAAAATCGTGTCAAAATGCACCGGGCGACAGTCGAAAATTGCCTTTGACACAATTAACCGCCGTGTGTGCAATTGAGTCTTCTGCCTCGGCGGCTCCTCTTTCCGCCTCGGGATTCTCGCGCGCCCCGCGATTCTCGACTACAATTAACGCTCATTTGTTCATTAACCAATTACATCTGTTCCTCTTTAACGGGAGCTTACACCGCCGCTGCCCGTCGACGCGCCTCGCAAAAACTTGTTGAATCGAATTAGTATTTATTGGACTCGTTGGATTGGAAACGCCGCCAGTGTATATATGTTGAGGCTATTTAGTTGACGAGTTTCGTTGTCGGCCGTAATATTTAGAATGTTGGAAATCGTAGAAACGTTTCGTAAGTTTGATAATTTTTTTCTATCGAAGGAGTAGAGATAAAAAGATGCTGAGAAGTATATATACTGACGCCATTTAAACGAAATGTGACAGCTGAAAATTTTGTTCCAAAACGAACTGGAACTATACACGTTTCGTCGAGGTCAACAGTGTAATATACAGTTTCGCGTTATTTCCATGCATTTTTTAGAAACTCAAAAATTACCTAAATAACTTATTCAGCGGACAAATTTCGAGACTCTTTCGAGAGGTTGAAAAAATATTTTTTTTCTTTTTTTTCTTTTTGGAGGCAAACGACATTAATTTCGTGAGGAAGCCCGTCGGAGAGGAAAAAAAGGCATCGCGCAAAAACAATAAAAGTCATCATTCCCGAAAGAAAAAAAAAAAGCCGGAATTTTTTGCCCTCGGAAGAGAGACAGTGGGTGTATAAAAAAGGCAAAGACGTCCACCTGCCGGCTGACGAGCGGCAGTATATTTTTGTCATCAAATCGTTTCACGTCCTTAAAAAAATAATCAGAGCAGCCTCGCGCGAGCAGTGGTAGTAGTGGTGTATAGTATAGGCACAGCCGCAGAAGACGAACACGATCGTCCCTGTCGCGGGAGTCGAGAAGTGCTCTCTCGCACTCTCTCGCACATGTGTTCCCACAGACCTCGCCGCGTATAATTTTCGGGCCTCTCTTTTTTTCGGGAGCCCCGACCGAACTAGTCCTATATATCTATGTATATCTCCTAGGGTGCCCCCCTCCCTCTCTCAGTCTCTCTCTGTCTCTTCGGCCGCCTCAGCCTTTCATTCTGCGGCCACGACAAATACACACATGTGTCTTTTATCTCGTGTGACTTGTCTCTCGCGTGACGCGCGAGAATGGGCCACATATGCAGCGGAGACTGGAGGAGCCGGAGGAGCCTGCCTTCGGGGGAGTGTGATAAGTTCAACAGTTGGCCCGAAATTTCTTACTCTCGCCTCGATAACCCTTGCCGCGAGGGGGCCGTGTTCGCTCTTACGAAAAAGGTATACACCAGCCGATCATTAAGCGATTGGGGAGGCAGCATTCTTGGGAGGCGATCGGGCGATATTGTTTGTACAAGTATTACTTCGAGGGAGAGGTTTAAAAAGAGCAGTAAAGTGGTGCTCTCGTTAAGGGTAAAACTAGCTGATAACAATTCATGAGATACGTTTTTCACGTGCATTAGAGCGAACATTTATTTTGGCGGGTAGGTCGGAGAGAAAGAGATAAAAATAAGATATCCAGAAAATAGAAAATGACTTGGGCAATTCCGCTGGAAAAAGGTCTCTAAAGCAATCCGACGATTTTTACCAATAAAACTTCAACTCCCATATACGGGCAATTTTATCAGACGATATTTTTTAATTTCGGAAGCCGGTAGCCGCTGCGTCGTCTCTCCCCACCCCTCCGTTCTCCTCCTCCTTCGCCTCGCTCTCTCTCTCTCTCTCTCTTTCTCTCTCTCGTCGGTGTGCGCGAAAGTGAAAAAAAGCTCGCTCCCCGAGTCTGGGGGAATCTTTTTTACGAGCGCCTTTAAGTTAAAAACAGGACCGAAAATAAGAGCTCGGCTGACCCAGACTGCTTTTTCTCCACTTTTCCCGGCGAGTTTTCCCATTTTTCCCGCTCATATAACGCTTCACGGGCTCTGAGTCTGCAGACAATTCGCAGTAAAATTTTTACAAGCTTTCCGCCCCCCCTCCCCCCCCCCCGACTCCCTCGTTTCTCTCTCGCCGCAGTATCTCTCTCTCTCTCTCTCTCTCTCTCTCCGCGTCGGTGCAGTCTGCAGCCCGGATAACCCGTAGACGCGAGATATTCGCCTCCCTCTCTGTCTTTCCCTCGTTTTATGGCACATTCGCGCGCTCGCGACCTGGTCGCGAAACCCATAAAAACACCCTCAGACGCACACGTCTACGAGACGTCTAGCGGCTTCCAATCTCCTCGTCGCGTCGCCCCTCCGCATAAAGCCTCCCTCCCTCCCTCCCTTCCCTCCCCCGCATCCATCGCCTTCTCCTTATAACTTCCATTATACGCGCCGCTCCGCGTCTTTCGACGGTTTATTTAAGCGGAGCTCGCGGCCCGCGATATATACGTGAAAACCCGCGCGGGGGGGGGGGGGGTGGGAGCGACGGCTTTAATTGCCTGCTTCGCGTCGCTTTATTTTCGGCCGCTTTATGGAACCGGTCAATTATAATAATTATCGGCCTTTTAGCGAGTTTTTGCGCGGCCAAATAGAATTCCACTCTAAAGTAATTGGCCGCGCCGCGAATCATTGATGCGCGCCTCTCGAAATAGAGGCGGCGGCGGCGGCGGCGGCCGAATCATTCCGAGAAAGAGAGACCGATGCCGCAGATGTAAGGCCCGATGAAATATTCAGCTATGACCAACAGGCTGCTAACCCTAACAGTCGTCGCGCAAGTCGTGCAGTCGCAGTCGGCGGCGGCGGCGGCGGCGGTCTGGCAACACGTGGCGAGCGCGTCCCGTCTCTCCCTCCCTCGGCGGAGTCAAGTGTAGGCCTCGGGAGTCGCGGGAACGGCGCGTTCACTGTGTCAAACACAAGGCGCTCGTCTCGACGTCTTTTAAAACGCGCGAGCGCCAGACCGCGGAAGCTCCGCCGAGTGATAAATCAGAGAGAGAGAGAGAGAGAGAGCCAGAAAGAGGGAGATTACAAGCCCCGATGGGGATATTTATGGAGGCCGGGGCCTCAGATTCCCACTACGAGGCGAGACACTTGCCGCAAAAGAGAGAGATTATTGTGTACGCTTGCTTTTTTTTACGCCAGCCGTTAATCTCTCTTTTTCCCTATTAATCTATCGCGTTTTCAATCGCCGAAAATAGACGCAGATTAGATAGCTCGCTGACTTTTTCTAGTTTATAGTCAACAACTTGGACATTTCTGTGTATTATCCGAGAGCCACTTTATTTCCTAATACGGAGTATCAGCGATTTTCGGCTTATAAACTATTTTCGGGGATAACCGTTTTTAAGCGCTTAATAAATCACTCTCGCGGACCGTTCGATCAACGCCCCTTTAATTGAAAGATTTTTGATTAAAAATAGTGCGACGGAGAGCCGGTTAATTCGCCGAGTAGCCTATAAAGTCCGACTTAATTTTCAATTCCTCGAGCTCGAGATTTGCGTCGCTCGTCGGGTCGAGCTTGGCGGGAAAGAAGAAACGGCGGCGGCGGCGGCGGCTGCAGACGCGAGAGCAGCAGCAGCGAGGATCGAAGGGGGGTGGTGGGGGAGGCAAGAAGGGGCGGCGGAGCGCGAGACGGAGTTGGGGGTGAGTAGGTCAAACTTTACGGCCCTGGCGTCTAGACGCCGTTCCGCGATCCGTGCAGGGCCGTAAAACCGTTTTAAGGGGCTGTTTTACCGGCGCACTCAAACCAAGAGGGTTGGTCGACTCTCTCCCTCTCTCTCTCTCTTTCTCTCGCTCGCTCGTGCGAAAACGGCGTCTCGCGGTGCGCCTCGAAACGTTCCGCGACGCGGCCGCGGATTGTTTATTTGACGCGGCTGCGCGCGTCAAATGCGCGGGGGGAGCGAACGAGACACCCCCTCGCCGGTGGATTTGTTCTCTCTCTCTCTCTCTCTGTTATTTCTGGTGTGAATAAGGAATTCCCAGCGCGCGTCAAAGCCCGGAGTTAATGGCTCGTGCATGTGTGCGTTTCGCTCCGAGATCGTCTTAAGAGCTTTACGAGTTAGGCGGGGGAGCTTCAGTTTTGACGGAGGCCGCGGCACACTTGCCGGGAAAAATTAGCGCGATCGACGAATTTCCCGGGATGGAAAACGCCAGAGAAATCCGCGCCGCGCAAAAGCCTTAATATACTATACTAACAGCGGGGTAATCTGATTAGCCGAGAGCCTCGCGGATCTCTCCTTCGGCTTGACTAGTCGCCGAACGCCGGCAGGCAGTAAAAGACTTCTCGAGGAATCCGGCTGCTCGTAATTGGATAAGAAGGGAGGGAGGGAAACACTCTCGGGATCGAATAAACCGCGCTGAAACGCGCGCGGACGCAGCTCATTTGCCTCTAAAGAACTCCTTGGAAGTTGTAACCCTCGGAAGTGGTCGATTTACTCAAGAGCCGCGTCTCTCGCAACGGCCGGCCAACGGGTTTGCGCGTCTCCCTCTCTTTTTCTCTCTCGCTCCGTCGAGATGTAAAGTGTTGCGACACGGCGTCTCGAAACTTCTAATGATCGCGATGACGTTTTAATGAAATGAGATCATCGACAGGGTCAATGGGGTCTTTTCAAGATCCCCGGGCCTGTCTGTGTGTGTGGATGTCTGCGCGCGCCTGTGTATACACGAAGACTCGAGTGGACAGGAGTAGCAAGGGAAAAATGTCAAGTGCCCGCGACTGTAACGCGACAAGCTCTTCAAATACATTAACATTAGCGGTTTAGAGGAGCACTGCCTGCTTGTTTCTGCGCGTCTTGAGTCGATGCTTCTTCTGTCGCTTCTTTGTCGGATCGTATCGAGGAGACCGAGTATTAATAGATTCGTTTCCCACAGTGTGCGTAGCAGCTTTGGTTTATTCGCCAAATGGCCGTATTTGTTTTTTAGTTTTATAACGCTGCATCATTTTAGTTGCAAAAGATTGCCCTCGATGTAAAAGTTCGACTTTTATATACCTCGCCGAGGGGATAAAATTTATTTTCGCAAAAAAAAAAAAACAGAAAAAAAACTTAATTGCATCGGATTTTTTTTCGGTGCACTGCCACCTTCCTCCTAAAGTGTCTCCATTAGTTAGCATTATCGAGTGTTTAGCGTAAAAAATGAATCCTCAAGCAGATGAAACGATAATTGAATTATAGAGTAGGTCACTAATCCTTGTCCAAACACTTAAGCCCCGCGGAAGGTGGAAAGAAGAAAAAAGCAGCCGTGAAAAAAAATCTGTGAAAACAGCAAAGCAGCAGCAGCAGCGGCGGCGCGGGGCAAGAAAAAAACGTCGGGCCGCGGGAAAAAAGGCTCTCTCTCTCTCAATGGGGAGGGAGAAAAAACTCGTAGAAAAAGGTGTCCGGCGTTAATCCCGTTCGAAGGGGGTGAAACGCGAAGGTGTCGGCACCCGTATATTCTGTGTATCGGCAAACTCGTCGACGGGAGCAGTCCTCTGCGTACACCTGCCTGGGTGAGCTGCAACAGTGGCACCTGCCCAGCGGTCTCGAGTTGCCTCGTCCAGTTTTCGACTCGACCCTCTCTCTCTGTCCGACTTGGCGGTCAGCCGGACGATCGAAGGGGGTTGCGGCTCTCTCTTCCCCGGGGAATTAATCAGGCAGCGCGTGCCGACTGTCGTGCCTTCTCCTCTGCCTTCAATTAAATCGCCCGAGATTATCTGCCCGGCGGAGGTAACTTTGAGGGAGATTCGCCTTATCGCCTAATGAAGGAGGAGTTAAGGTTGGCGCGGCCAGGTACGGGAAGATGATTTATCAGACGAGTTTCTTTCTACTCGTCACGTTCCGTCCGGGAGAGATGACGGATCGCGTTCGGGATGGTGTTTTTTTTTTTTTTTTTTGACGGATGTCGAAGGGAGGTAACTAGTGGGAAAAGAGTGTGGCGCGCAATGACGCGCAGGTATATACGTGCCTCGCAGGTCTTGACTTTTCGCAGCTGCGAGCGGAGGGGCGCATTAATTTGACAGAACGCAAGGTATTATATGAAAATCGGAAAAAGCGGTGCAGGAAAGAGAGAGAGGGAGAGAGAGAATTCCTCTCGCCGGCAAGTTGCTTTTTTCAGAGGCAAACTCGAACGCGCGCAGATTGCTGTCTCCTTTTTCCTTGAGCTTTTCCTCTCTCTTTCTCTCTCTCTGGTCCTCCTCCTCGCTCCCTCCCTCCCTCCGGCCGGCGTTCCGTGCTTCTCTTTTCCTCGTCACGCGTCTCTATCCCTTATATTCTCTCCCGCTCTCGAGCTCCGCACCTTCTTTTTTCCGGGTCAAATATTGATCCTGATATTTCTTTTTTTGGGCTGCGCGCCGCGCGTACGTGAGCCTCGAGGAAGCGTGGGTGCACCGGCAGCAGTGGCGGCGGCGGCGGCGGCGGCGGCGGCGGCGGCAGCGGCGCATGTGTGTGTGTACGTGGCCGCCGGCGCACCGAGAGTGGAGGGAGCTGCTGCTAGCCGTTCCGCTCTTTTTTTCTGCTCCTTCCATCTTGCCCGGTGCCGAGTTGCAGGGATTCCGGAAGAGAAGCACGGGCAGAGCGAAAGAGAGAGAGAGAGAAGAGCGCCGCGGAGCGAGGGAGAGGCAGACCCCGGCCAGACCCCACCGGTTCAATGACTCTGCTCGAAAAAGCCGGAAAAAATCGGCCCCGGAAAATCTGGAGCACAGCAGCAGCAGCAGCTCTCGGCCCTGATATATTTATTAAAAAATCCGCACAAAGCCCGCGCGTCTCCTTCCCGGAAAGGCGGGCCGATCGCGATGAGGCGTTTTTGCGACCTCCGCCTCGACTCGGCGGAAGAAGGCCCGGAGTATGCAGCGTGTATTTCGAGAGGGAGAGAGAGAGATAGAGCGAAATCGTCCGATCCTGCACGCTCGGCCGGCTCGACGTCGACGGATCGAGCGTGAGAGACGACGACGCGCGCGGGGCCGTCTGCTTTTCATCGCTCGGCCGAGGCGCACCACACGTGCTGCCCGCAAATCAGTGCCTACCACTGTGCTCCGCTTCGGCGTAAGAGAGCGAACAATCGGCCGAGGCATGCATATTCCGGAGCGGAGGAGCTGCGCGCTGATTTGATGAAAAAAACGTAGGAGAGAGAGAGAGAGAGACTGCGGGTTATATCGCAGTCGCCATAATTAGCATCGATTTCCAATGGGCTAATGAGTTATTCATTACGTTACAAGGAGCCCCGTTATTTTCGTAATATACTCCTGGTAAAATCGATCGGATAAATAGCGAGCCTCGATAATTGGGGGTAACATTAAGGGCCTTCGGGGCGGAGAGGGGCGTAGGCGCGAATCTACTTATCCCGGGGGCTGCGCCGTCGCCGCCATCGATCACGCGATCGGCAGAAATCGCGCGCCGGCCGAATAATTGTGATGGATGGAGTGCGTCTTTGCAGCTTCTCGCCTGTGGCGTTCCCGGGCGCGCTAATACGTCCCGGCCCGGCGAGTCACGTTCGTTCGCGCGTCACCGGCCGATTCGGCGACGTTCCCATATCACCGATGCAAAAATTCAAATTCCCCCGTCATTAATAAAAATTAAAGAGACATCACTGGCTGTGCCGCTCGTTCCTTCTTTTTTTTTCATGGGGTTAGCCCTGTGTTTTTTCTCGCTCGGGCAGCCAGCCAGTAACCCTTTTATCTTACCTGAGGCCCACAATAGCGTGAGACTATGGGCCCTTTGTACTCCACTTTCCCGATCATCTGCATACGCGCCCTTCTCTTACGGCTCGCCTCGTGGAAGCTGCCGCTTCCCTCTCTTTCTCCCTCTCTCGGTCTCTGGCCGCCTTTTTTTTTTTATTTTATTCGTCACCCTTTTCTCGCTCCTGGACATTAGACTTTTTTGTTCTAGTCCCGTTGTTTTTTTGCCGGGGTAAAAAGCGTTTATTCCGCCGTGTGCGGATGCGCCAACCTGTGGATGACTGTGAGATTTTTTCCGCTCAGCTCAGTCTCCTATCCGTTGTTTTTTTTTCTTACAAGATCACGGCGGTTACGCTTACACGGTATAGTATTAATAATTCCGTAGTTAAGGGCGCCGCGACAGTTTTTAGACTTGTTTCATTCAGCTGGGGATTATTTTTAAGCGTTGTCGCGACCTCCGCAAAAAGTATCTGCGCACTCTTCGACGGCTTAATAATAAGTAAAATTAGTAAAAAAGTTATCGAGTATTTATAAAGCATTTTAATACCACCTAGTTTTTCCGTACCAGGAAGAGCAGCTTATTGCATTGGCCAAAAGTGGCCGTAGAAAAAACGTCGAACACTCGCAGGTCAGCCGCCTAAGACTCTCGGCCGAGGGAAATAAAGTTAAAACTCGGGCTGCGGGGGGTGAGAGTCGCGAGAGTGCAGTGCTCGATCCTCTCGCAGCGCGCGGATCGAAAGCTCGCAGAGTGGCGCTGCTCGTCGCGCCGCGCGCGCTGGAAATTGATCGACGACGACAGCGCACTTTATCATTGGGCCGCGCTAACCGCGCGCAAATGGGCAAAAAAGGAGGAGGCCGATCGCAGACAAGTTTTCCGCATGGATGCGCCCTCGCCGCGCGCGCGGCGGCGCCCCGACGACGACAATAGCCGCTCGCGCGCGGCGCAGACAGAGTTGGCAGCGAAGGGTTGACAAACGAGCCATTTCGCGGCGCGCTTCTCTTTTCTCTGCCCGCCGCCTCGGAAGCACCTCTCTCTCACTCTCTCTCTCTCTCCGAAATACCGGCAAAGGCGGCGGCCCATAACTCTGACCGGGCCCAAATGTTGTGACACGGCCTAACGACCGCAGGGAGCCCCCGATGCGACTTTCTGACAATACCGAGAAAACTTATATTCCCTATATACCTGCCTGCCTGCCTGCCTGGCTGCCTGCGCTCGTGTCGATATATAGATATATGCTGCCGGGCTTGTTTTCGGACGATTCGGCGACTTATCGCTTTAAAGCGGCCCGAGTGCAGGCCGCCGCACGCGTCTCGATGGAGACGTCTCGCTTCCGCTTCTGGCCTCTTTCACACCTTAACGGGACGTGAAATCTATCCGCGCTTATATATCCTTTGACGCGATATCGGTCGAGAATTACGGGGGATCTTTTACGGGGCTTTTAAATGAAGCGCGAGGCGGCTCAAAAATCAATGCGATAATTGGCGAGGTTATACAATATATATAAAAAAAAAGAAGGTGCGGATCAAAAATGAAAAAAAATTTTGATAAAAAACTGACGCGCGACGGCTACTGTGTGAAACGTAATTGATCAACGTAGCGGTGCGGCTTGGCACCTCGTAAAAGTCCTTTATTTTTTTTCACTCTCTGCGCTACACTCAATTGAGGAGAGGAAATAAAAAGGCAAAGCCGCCTCTCTCGCATAATGGCGAGCGAAAAATAAAGTACACGTATACATAAACATAATATAAGGAAAACGGCAGCGGCGACGGCAGAAGGGTATATAGGCGCCGCGCCAATATGATGAAAAAAGGTCGCCAGGTAAAAAATGCCGTCCCCCCGCGAGCGCCAAAGTGGGCTCCTTAACTTGTAATCTCTCATTGGAGCGACATCGTTTGCCCAGCGGGTGGTCGAAAAAAGAAAAAAAAAAAAAAAGAAAAAGAAAAACCCTTTCGGCTTTTTTACGCATCTCTGCCCGTAATCCCTTAAAACGCTTAGGCCTGTTTAGGATAATTCCTTCGGCGGAAGTGCTCGCGGAAAAATGCAAAGCGCGCGCCGTCGTCGTCGCCGTCGCGCCAACTGCACGTATATACAAGTAACTGCGGCGCGTTCGCCTCGCGCGCCAACCAAAGTGTGAGAGAGTTCCGGCCGAGGAATTACCCTTCGGGAGGATTATGTAAAAGAAGAAGATCCGCAACCCTCTCATCTCTCGCTGCGCTCTCCATCTTTGGAAATTAAAATAATGGCTCCGGGCGAGCGGGCCTACTACCCCCCCTCTCTCTCTCCTCCCTGCCCGACGAGAGAGCCGGGCGCTGATGATTTTTTCCGCAATTTTTTTTTTCCCGAGGCTGCTTATATACCCCCTTGTTTTTTTCGACCCCGCGCCACCGATGCAAATCGCGCAACGGAATTTTCTGTCTCACCGGCGGCGCGGCGCGGCTCTCGCCTCTCGGGGCTGCTCCGGTCCAGGGCATGGCTGCTGCGCGCGCGAAGGACAAAAAAAACCTGTCATTGTTTAGGGCCGGCTAGCCGAAAGCCAGGGGTCGAGCTGCCGCTACATCCTCCGACCCCTTTAACGCGCCGGAGACGCGCGGCGAGATTGGCTAATGAATTTTTAGAGCTCCCGCCAGTACCGCCACTGGCTGCTGCCGCTGCTGCTGCTGCTGCTGCGATGCGCGACCTTTGTCGCGGCGCGAAAAGAAAAAATTCCGAGGCAACAAAAAAAAAAAAGCTGCAGGCACGGGGAAAAAAAGTATGAAAGGTTACGCGGCCAAAGAGCCTGATTTGACTGCGCGAAAGAGAGAGTGAGAGAATGGCATCTTTGCAAGTCGCGCGTAGCGGACGAGGGTAGCCGGGGCTTACGGCTGTATAACGAGCCTTTACTTTTTTTTGCGGGCTTTTTTTTCTTCTAATATTCTAATTGCGAGTTTCGTTCGTTGCAATGATACTGGTTCCTAATGGAAATGATGCCGCGTCTTTTTAGCCAGCTTTTTTCAGTTGGCCTCGCCTAAAAAAACGACGTTTTTTTTTATTCGGCAGCAGCGAGAAGCTACAAACTGCAGAAAACAATAATTTATGATAATGCAGTATTTCATGCAACAGCAATAAGGGTGTAATTAGGCATATGCATTTAGTAATCAAAGATTAAAAGCTGTTTTGGACGGTACTGAGAATCATTATTTCGCCAACAAAATTAGTATAACTAATAGAGTAAAACGTTAAATTATTTGTTTAGAGAAATGGCCAAAGCAGCCTCCAGCCGAATCGCGGTCCATTAAATAGCCCGGCCGCGCGCGAGCAATGAGCACGAAGAAAAGCCCGAGCAATTGTCTCTCTCTCATAGTCTCATATAGTCTCTCCAGTAGGCCCGTACGTCCCGTGAGAATCCCAGGGGCATTTGCATGCCGCGGATTATTTAAATCATTTTTTATTGTCCTAGCGCCTTGTTTCTGACGCTCGCGGGTAGGCCGCAGGTGAGCTTAGAAGAAAAAAAAATGAAATGCCGAGAGAGAGAGAGAGAGATTGAAAGGGCAGCTCGTGTGCGTAGTGTGCGGCGCGGGCTCACAAAAGGGAGAACGCGCAGTGAGAGAGAGAGAGAGCAGTTCGAGAGGAAGCGCGCTGCAGGTTCTACACGTCGCCGGCTCGATTTCGAGAGTCGTCCCATTCACATTCAAATTCGCCGTCCTCGTTACCTTTCTTCGGTGAGCGCGAGCTTACGGTCTACGTGTGTCTGTGCGGGCCGCGGGAGCTCCTAATTTGACTGTTGAGAAAACAAGCGAGAGCCCTCATTATTCTTATATCGAGGCTCTCTCTCTCTCTCTCTCTTTCTGTCGGCGAAGCGTGTATCGTTATTGGGGAATATCGCGGAGACGTCGCGGTTCGCGACGACATGCACGTGGACCCGGGGCTTTCACGGGCCTCTGATTTCTACCGGGGCTCGACGTCTTTATTCTCTAATAATCTTTATGGTGCTTGACGAGCGAGGTTTGCGATGGGTTTCTTTTGGAAATTTTTGTACGAGCGAAGGAGTTCGGAGTTTACTGCTGGAATTAGTTCTTGAAAAGTAAGGCTAATTTGAAAAATTTCAATTTTATTGGATAAATAGTTTTATCGCGAGTAAAAAGACGTGTTGCAATAAAAATTTTGTGTCAAACTTGTAAAAAAAATTTAATACAAAATGCCGCAACTATGTTAAATTTTTATTTAAATTTTGTTTGCTGTTCATTAAATTCTAAAATGGAGATAGAAAAATAAAATAATAATGCCAATGAATTGGCAGCAGTTTATATAATATAATTGAAAAAATGCCTTTATCAATTTTCTATCGCTTTGTTAGTGTATTTTTATTATCTCATACCGAGTTTATCGATTATCGAGTAAATAAACGAAGTATTTTATTAATAAATTGTTTAATGAAAATCAAACATCTATTCTAAATGTAGAGCTTTTATTACCAAGAATTTTAAACGAATTATGTAAACATTCATAAAATACTTGAAAACACAAAAATAACGTATAAATTTTTAACTTACACATATTTAAAATTTAAAAAAAAACCGTTTTATTTCGCGAAACTATCATCCGAGCGCATAAAAAACGATCTCAAATTAGGCCAGAGGAATCCCGCATCTCAACGAGCAGCAGCGAGCAGCAACAAGCAGCAGGAAGTGAAATTACGATTCGCTTCTTCGCTTTGACTCCGCGCCACGGAAACATAACCAAGCTAGTTAAGAATCATTAGGCTGAGGGATACCGGCGCCGAGTGTCCGCGCGAAAAGTGCCCCGGGTCTTGAAAATGAGCGTTAATTTCGTCCCCCTCCTCTCTGCTCACCAGTCTGGAGGGTCAATTCTCGTGGGCTTCGGTCCCGAACGTCGCGTCGCTGTGCTCGTCAACTTTTCCCGCACGCGCTAACTCGTAATTGACCGACCGAAGCACTTCGGGTTCGTCGATGCTGCTGCTTCCGTGTTCCGAGAGTCGATCTACTTGGGGAAAAGGGAGAAAGGGAGTTTTAGTACAGTGTTTGAATGCTGGTTGCTATTGGAGCGTATAGTAATCTCGCTGTGAAGCATTTGATTCTTAATCAAATATATACATATCTTTTTCAAGATTGTATTTTTAGCATTTATTACTTCTTTTCGTTTTTTGAAATTAGTTTAAATGTTTTATCATTTACATGTATTAAACGTATTAACATTTAATACTTAATATGTTGTTTATAATTCATGTACAGTTTTTGGTAATCCAGCTAGGGGTAATGAACTGCATTAAACCTTAACGAGACTTATGAATAGTTGATCAGAAGTACATGTGCATTTTAATTTGAATGAATCAATATGAATAGATAATCTGAATCATTTTCAAAAAAATGATCGTATTTATACCGTATTCTTGCATAATGAAATTGAATATACAATATTTGTTTAACAATCTTTTGTGTTCTTATTCTATGATAATTAAAAATATAGGGGCTACAAAAGCTAGAAAAAACATTTCTTTTAGTGCTATAGTAACGAACGAGTGTCAATTTAGTAAACTTGTAAATTTTAAACTGTTATATAAGTTTACGATGCAATATGCATATATCGTTTCGCATCGGAAGTGAATACTAATGGTTTTAGGAATGACTCACTGTATATGTAAATAGTTGTAACTTGACGTTGTGTTATAGTTACCAGATAAGACATAGTTACAAAGTTAGACTTATTACCTGAAAAAATCCCCAAAAGACATTCACTCCTTTCTAAAAATTCCTAAAACCATGAGGCGGCGAGAGTAAATAAATTCTCGCATAAATAAAAAGTATAACGTCGCGAAGGATTTCACTATATTTTCTATAATTTATTTTCTGAATATTTCTACAGCTATAACATAATTTTATGCTACTTTATACCCAGTCATCCTTCTAAATTTCCGCGCATCCGCGATTCCCGCGAATGCCGCGCTGAAAAATATTTTTATTCCGAGGGAAGAATTACCGCCAGCACCCGACGGCATTAGCATCATGTAAACAAATACGGCTGTCATGGCGCAAATGTGTTTTGCTTAGAATAATGGCTTTTTTCCCCGACTTACATCGCCGGATCGTCATGCAAAATGCAGGCCTGCAGTTGAAAAGAAAAAAATCGAACACTGAGAGGTTACTTACAGTTGCAAAAAATAGAAGTGAACGCAAATTTCAAATGTTGATTTGATAATGAAAGGTTTTTTTTATTTAAAGGAATGCCTTTCTATTATTTTTAGAGTGAGAATTATTTATTTAATGTCGTTTCCGGTTCTATTCTGACTGAAAAAGTAAATCGTTTTAGAGAAAAAAAATTCTTTTAATGCTTAGAAAAACATTATTTTCAATTAAGATTTTTGACCATTAATAAGGCCCATTATTTCAATATCATACAAAAAAATTGCTAATTTTTACTCTAAAAATGCAATCTGTTTTCACCTGAAAGAAACTATTCTATATCTAAAGCTTTTAAAATTTGAGTATCGAAAATTTTATTGAGTAAAATTTTAGATACTATATTTTTAAACGACAATGGGTACCTGAAAGCTAAAAAATAGACTTAAAGAAAGTTTAAGAAATCGAATTACGAATATTTTTGTTTTAGAAAAAGTAAGACAGGATTTACTTCCTTTTTGATGAATTTATACTTTACGTTCGCTATCGATTAAATATAAAAGTTCCGTTTTATAACCAGGAATAAAATAAATTTTTTACGGTGCCGACTGTTGCTGACATTTAAACTTGTGTCCTTCTTGAAAACCAAGAATTGAATTAATATAATAAAATTTTTCTAAAAATCAAACTGTTATATTTCAACCTCATGTAATTAGTATTATTTTCATTTTAATTTTCACTGTTGCAAACTCTTTAGTCCTCAGTTTAGTTTCAATCTACAAAACTTTGATCCATTGTCATCCATTTTTGAAATAGAAATATCAAACAACATTTTGTTAAAAAAAAAGAAATAAAACAATACCGGAGCATTTCATCCCTTCAGAAGTAAACCTCAATTACAAACCCGTATTTTCGTCTGTTTTGTTCCTTGCAATGGCGAGAGTCGATTTTCTTTTATATGACTAATGAAGAGCTTGTGAGAAAAAGACAATGGCGTGCACGTAATCGGATTATTAGCGAACTCGCTGTGTAATTATTATATTATTTTACCTCTCGAAAAACTTTTTCGCTTCGTTCGAAGAGGAAAAAGGCAGACGCAGGAGCGAGGGGGGAGCTTTTTGTTTCCCAAGGGCCGCAATGCTAATTGCACATCCGTTGCGATGCGGCGCGCAAACTTTTATACGCGCGCATTTCACAAACGCAATATCGTTATGAAATAACGTTTTACGGCTAATTAAAATTCAAACGGAAGCGCCAGTTTTGATTTATTTTCGTCGTTAATAAATTTTCCGACAAAGAAAAAGACTTTGATGCACAAAAGGTAGCAGTGCGTGAAACAAAATAGGAGCAATAATTAAAATGGGGCTATTGTTAGCAGCCGCCAACCGGCAGGTAAACTAAAAAGTATGTATGGATTGTGAAGATTGAAATATCAAAATGTTTTATCATTACATTGAGATATTGGTAAAATCTGTTTTTCTAGAACGAAGCCTTTTTAATGTTCGTCTTTCTCTTTCTGGTTGACTTTTCATGACATTTTTAGTAATCATGCCAAAACTTGTATAAATCGTCGTTAAAGCATATTTAATTGACAATTTCAAAAATGAAAGCTCTTGATAATTTTTTTATTACGTTTATTTATAGATAAAAATTTTGATCATGTAACGCTCCGATTAAAAGGTACTTTGTAAATTGATGCGGGTATACATGAATAATTTTGTTTAAGTAGATAAACTCTGTATTAAGTCAGGCATGAACAGCATAGGTATTTATCAAACTACGTTTTGTTAAGTTAAAACAACAGATGAACCATTTTGAATGTACTGTTATTAATACTTTATTGATTCATCGCATAATGCAAATTACCCTATTATATTGTATCCTAATTAAATGTGAAAAGTTTGCTTTGTAACGCCTACGCGTAACAGTGAACGTCGACTCTTTACACGTTTGTCAGAGCAATTGTGTTTATCACATGCATGTCATAAACTCTAGACAAATTTAATAACCTCGAAGGCCCACTTTATTAAAAGAAAAAGCCCTTAAAAAGTGAATTTCCGCAACTAAACCTTATAATATATTCGAACGATTCCGAACTGCGCTTCTCGCTCAATCCACAGCGCGTAAAAACGCGCTCAAAGCCGCGCCGCAACTCTTTACGACAGCCGCTAAATAAAAGACTGCACACTGCACTCGCCCACTGAAACAATCGAAAATAATTCGCTCACCGCAAAAGAATGGACTCCCACCCGCAGCAGCAGCAAGTTTCGTTTGCGCGCACAGAAACAGAAGAGAGACAGAGAGAGACAGAGGGAGACAGAGAGAGTACAGGTATCGCGGCATATTCGGGAGGCGTCGCTCTAGCGCCATAACGCGGGGCGTCGAGGGCGATAAAACGCTGGAGAGTACTGAAATCAGTAGAAGCCACAAAAGATTTACGAGAGGCCGCGTATATACGGATTCGCGCGGCAACCTTTCGGTCCGGCGGTGGCGGGAGGGAGGGGGCCAGAGTATACAGCGGCAAGCATAAAACTCGCAAGCAGGGCGCTGCGCCGCTGTCTATATGAAAAACCGGCGCGACTTAGAGCGTGAAAATCTTACATTCAGTTTTATAGGCCGCAGCCAGGAGCCTCGGCTCTTACGAAATTCTGAAATTTATATATCGGCTTTCCGATGAATGCCTTATTGTATTATGCATATGATGGGACGGAAGAGGAGATTTAATCTGATACCGGGTTTTTCAGTTTTTCGGTGTGTCTGTGTGATGCTATTTGTGTGAGGATATTTGGATTAGTTGTAAGCTGGATTATAGGTATTTTTTTCTTTTTTTTTTACAGTGTAAGGTAATTATTTAAAGGGAAAGTTGAGGTAATATGTGTGTAAAACATCTCTTTATTCACAGATGATTATTCAAAGGGCCACAAAATTTTTCAAGTCGATTTTTTCGCTTAATTTTATAGTCGTTAAATAAATTGACAGAATGAATTTTAGAAATAAACTAATAAAATCTAGCAATTTCTGATTATATCAGCCAAAAATCCAATTTACGGAGTCAACTTTTCCTGCTTTTTTTTGACAAAGGAGGAATGTATCTTTTACTTTATTAGGAGAGTTTTTTTACTGCAATTCAGTCGCTTATCGGCCTGGATCGAATATAGGAAAATGACGTGGAATTAAATTGTCTGTCACAAATTTTAAAAGGTAACTTTCCAAATAAAAAAGTTTAATTTGAGATATTTCGCAGGTTATAGGCGCCATTTCGATAATCAACTGTCGTAAATCGAGGACATTGTAGTCGTAACTTGAAAATTATTCTTTTAAATCAATTTTTAGTGCGTGCTTTGAGTTTTTGTGTGATCATATGTCTTACAGACAATAAAGTCTCTGTAAATAATTAATTATTTAAAACTCGTCTACAGTAACTTTATTGCTTAAAACATAGAAAAATAAAATAATAATACAAAAATAAATAATTAATTAAATATAGAATAGTTTGAAATTAATTTGGTTGAAATCGATTATTTTAATGAATTTCGGAGATAATATTGGAATGATAAATTAGTTAGGAGGAAGCTAACCTACAATTCAGATGTATTCTTTATATACCACTATCCTACTTATTCTTGCTACTTCACAAGAATTTTTACCTAATATTTCTATAATGTAACGGCATTTTCCTAATATAAGTGCTTGTTTGATTGGTTTTTATATTTAAAAGCCAGAAAACGCTCCATACGCCACGGAAAAGCGTGTGGTACAAGCGAATAAGTCACGCAGTGCTATTAAATTATGTATTTAGGACTTTAAATATTCCAATAAGAGAATTTTTATTTAAATTTTGTTTGTTGCTCATTAAATTTTAAAATGGACATAGAAAAATAAAATAATAATACAAAAATAATTAATTAAATATAGAATAGTTTGAAATTATGTTGTTGAAATCGATTGTTTTTAACGAATCTCAGCGATAATATTGGAACGATAAATTAGTTAGGAGGAAGCTAAGGGCCAATGAATTCGCAGCGGTTTTTTTTAATATTAGTGCTTTACAGGCAAACTTTCTTATCACTCCACTATCAAAGTGAGTTAAAAAAATAATAAATCCAACTTTTATTGTCTTACATAATTTTTAAAACCGTCGTGTTATAGCACATTAATAGTTTTTAAAAGTATAAAAGTAGTTAGTCATGAAAAAATTTTTAAAAGCAATTTTTCGTTCTTTGTGAAAACAATCGATATAATTGAATCGGAACAAAATTTATATATTATGACGGTTATTTTATTCGATTCAAGGCTCTGCAACTAGATTATCAAAATGAAAGACAATTTATTCTGTTTTTTATTGTTAATTTTAGTGAATCTGTTTTATTACGGTAAGTAAATTCAAATTACTTAATAATAGGATAAATTCTTTGCTTCGTCAGCTTTATTTTAATACGTAGTTTACAATTTCATTCCAAAGTTTAGATTTTTTTGAAATTCTCAAAGAATCTTCACCTGGCTTTTACAGTGCCAAATACGGCAGGGTCCCCCATAATCGATGGTCAACCTGACAATCATCATCACTTTAAGTTCCACGTATCCATTCACATAAAGCAGGGTCCAGCAAATGCATACCAATATTCGTGCGGCGGTAGCATCATAAGTGAAAAATATATTCTGACCGCCGCTCATTGTTTCATGGCAGTAGGAAACAACTCGCTTATTCAAAAGATCTACTACCCTTATGGCACAGCAAAAATTATAGCGGGTACAAACCACAGGAATGGACCAGGAATCGAAAGAGATATTGTTAGGGTTTTCGTGCCGGCTGGGTCTAATAGTCGGTTACTTTTTGTAGATCTAGCTGTTGCAGAAGTAAGACGCAGTGGAATTGAGAAATATTTTGAAATATTTAATATGCGTGTTGTGTTTTTAGTTAAGTGCAAATTTGGGCGTACATCGATATCCAGACAGGCTAGCGATCATACCTTTGCAAGTATTGGCTCGACACTCTAATGAAGGCGTCAATCAAGGTGCTACGTTTTGCGGATTCGGGTAGGATGTACTTGAACGGCGCGGTCCAAGGAGATCCAGTAACACCATAAATAGGTTAATGAATGCCAGAATACTCGGCAGAAATGAATGTCCAAATTTCGAAAAGATCATTTGCGTGAAGAGTGCAGATACAAATATATTTCGCACAGCTTGGATAGTAAGTGTAAATACTTTCTTTAGAAAA